>JAZGTH010000022.1:8147500-8152500 GCA_036877525.1 Chromobotia macracanthus
CTCTCTCTCATCTCTGGTCTAATTTCAGAGCAGATGAATGGGATGACACACGCTGCAGGTCTGCGCAGACATCACACTTCAGCGTCCAGTCTTTTAATCACATTCACTCTTCTGTCTCAGTCTCTCTCTCTCTCTCTCTGTCACTCAGTCTCTCTCTCTCTCTCTCTCTCTGTCTCTCTCTCATCTCTGGTCTAATTTCAGAGCAGATGAATGGGATGACACACGCTGCAGGTCTGCGCAGACATCACACTTCAGCGTCCAGTCTTTTAATCACATTCACTCTTCTGTCTCAGTCTCTCTCTTTCTCTCTCAGTCTCTCTCTCTCTCTCTCTCTCTCAGTCTTTCTCTCTCTCTCTCTGTCTCTCTCTCATCTCTGGTCTAATTTCAGAGCAGATGAATGGGATGACACACGCTGCAGGTCTGCGCAGACATCACACTTCAGCGTCCAGTCTTTTAATCACATTCACTCTTCTGTCTCAAAAACAAAGTATCAGCGACGTCCTCAGTGCAAGTGTGGGAGTTTATATAATGGTAATAACATATTTAATTATATAATAATTACATAACAGCGCACAATGAAACAGTCCTTTATTTCTATAAACAGCGTTCAGCGATCACTCACACTCATCTGAGCGGAATGTTTGTTACAAACGTTTCTGTAACGCTCCAGAGAAACACAAAGAGAACCGAAGCACTCACAGATGTGTGATCCGGGCGGGGAGTCGCTGCACGCTTCTGCCGTGTTTTAATCGACTACAGTCCGCTGAAGTTCCCGAGCACGAGCACACGGACGGACACGAGTCCGGGTCCGGGTCCGGATCATCCGAATCTCCGCGAGTCACTTTAAATCCCGAACAGACGAGAAAAACCAGCGCGAGGCTCACCGCGCACACGGGCTGCGACATTTTCAGCCCGAGAAACACCGCAGATCAATCCGTGAAAGCGACGAACCGAGCAGAACACGAACCGAGCAGAACACGAACCGAGCAGAACACGAACCGAGCAGAAGGCCCGTCGGGATGAAGGTTCGTGTCGAGCTTCATGTGTAACGCGCGGAACTTTCTCCAGCGCGCGCCAACCACAGCAGCATTCCGACGCGCGCGCTCCCGCGGGCGGGGACACGCGGCGCGCGCACGCACACACTCCAAGAACAATTCTGCTAATGTAGATGGACAGACAGACAGGCAGACAGAGCAGAATACAGACCCACAGTGTATCTGCATGTTAAAACAGAGCTGATTTCTGCCCCATTACCATATAAACAGTGTGATCATGAGATCATGAGCTGTTATCTGTCCTGCATGATGAGATGTGAATGAACATCACCCAGCAACCCCCCATTTCCTGAACCCACTGGGGTATTGCTTTCTCAGCCCATGGTTAGAAGTAGGTTACTGGTTCTGTATAATCAGAAGATCAAATCAGGCATCAGTCACTTCTTATTAAATAAACTGTATTTGCTTTAATTTCTAGACATGAATCTGGCCTCCAGCAAAAGAAGCCGCTCGTCAGGGTCCGAGAGACTTTGGTCAGCTGCAGTCTTCTATGTAATGATGTATCAGTCCATGAGCGCATAAGACCTTGGTGTTAATTTGTCTTCAGAGTGTGCCCTGAAGTTCTCAGATCAGTCTTTGAGTCACATGCTAAAGTAATCTAAGAGAATGAACCCAGAGACACACCTGAAAAAGAGAGAGAGAGACTGTGTTATTGTCAGTGTGTCACAGTGAAGTTTTGTCTACTGGTGGGTCAGTTCAGTTCAGTGACCTCATGAAACATCAATGATACCTCACAGAACATCTTATTTATGATAATGTGAGAAGATACATGTACAGATGGTCCATTGAAGCTCTTCTCTTTCAGCTGAGAAACATGACAAGGCGGCTGAAGAAACGTGGAGCTGCAGGTGCAGTTAACGTCTGCATGGCACACTGCTGCAGGTTCAGCACTGAACAGGCTCTTGTTGAGGCCTGCCATGGAGCTGAAGGACAGGAGAAGTGAAGGTGTTTGAGTGAGACGTGTGGCCAGAATGAGACCCCAGAAAAACCAAACTCTGTGAGGCTTTCACCAGCCTCACAAAGACCTCAGTGTGCAGCACAAACTGCTGCTTATGAGACATGACTCTTATAATTAATGAAATTACACACTGAATCATTCAGTTTGCTCCTTACTGCCATAAGCCAAATGTACAGCAACAAAACTGTCCAGATATTCCATAAGGACAAACACATTAAACCAGCAAGACTAGTTTTTTATTTTTTTTTCTCACCGGTTGCTCATTTAAAGCTCTAGAGTCTCTGTTTTACTCTAGCTGTTCTTTTAAATATTCATTGTGAGATTGTAGAGAATCAGATAATTTGGTCTTTGAGAGTTTGATGAGAAATGTTTGAGCTTGTATCTCTTAAGTTTGGCACAGTTTGATACATTGTTGAGATCTCTCCTAAAACATTTCATTTATTCTTCTCTGGGTCTGCCGTTAAACACAGAAGAAACACAGAAGGAAAATGATTTCTCTAGATTATGCTCTAGATTCTGTTTTGTAGTCCTCAGTGTCAGAGATCTGCTGTCAGATCACATCAGTCATAATCAATTTTACACTAATCAGGACACACACTAAGACTAATTAGTGTATTTATGTGGCAAGTTAACAAGAGATCACTGTGGACTGGAGGCATAAACTATTGGCTGACTGTGTTAAAAATCTTGTTAAAGATGGAGGTTTTAATACACACTAAATAAATACACACACACTCATTATGTCCAGTAGATGAGGCTTGTTGGCTCTTATGGCAAAATGTAAAATGCTCTTTCATTTGTAAGTTGCTTTGGATAAAAGTGTCTGCTAAATTAATACATGTAAATGTGAAGACATTTCAGTGTGTCCCTCAGAGTGACTGAGCAAAGATCTAGGCAGTAAGATGCACTCGACTAACATAGTAAAAATAAAACCACCAGTGAAAAAACGTAAACCAGATGCTCCATGGAGAGATCCATCTCAGTCCTCATAGAAAAGACAACAGAACCAATGAAAGAAAAGATGTGAACTAGTGAGTCTGACCAGACTGAAAGAACAGACAGAAGGTTAGTGTTTAGTTAAAACCATGTGTGTGTGTGTGTGTGTGTGTGTGAGATTTACCAGGGACAGCATCTCCTCACACACAACACGTTTCCTCTTTCCCACTGTATAATGGACTGTAGTAGAGACACATCTGCTGTGGTATTGATGGCCATTTTGAGACCTCAAAACCCAATGCAGTGGATGATGTCACACATGACGAGTGGTTCAGATTGTAGGAGAAACCAGCAGAGTCTCAGTGTGTATGCAAATGATGTCAGAAACATGTTCTGAACCACCATTACACACCACAGCACAAAACACAGCAGTGTCTCGAAGCATGACAGTATTGGAAGACAGGGAAAGTAATAAATACATCATTCATCAGATGAGTTTATTCACCATACCACCTCACTGTAAACTCCAGCAGCTGGTGAAAGTGACATTAAACAGCAGGAGGTGTTTAGAAGAACCCCTGCAGTGGGGGGTGGGTTGGGGCAGCTGGGGGTTCTTACTGCGTGATCTAGATCTACAGTGAAGTTTGGGTTTAGATCAATATCAAAGATTAGATATCTACTGGCTGAACAATTATTAGAGTTTAATTGCTCTGGTCTTGAAGAGGTCCAAACGCAGAGATGATGAGGTTCAATAACCCTGAATCCATCAGAATCCTGTTCCGCATCATTTCTCAGAGACTCACTCACTCAATTTCTGTTTGAAAGCACAAAACAGTGTGAATAACATCCATCTAAGAACAAACAACAGAGATCTTCACATAATACTACATATAAATATGTCTCTGGCAGGTCTGATACAGGATTACATGATTTACTTATGTTTATATCCAGACTGACATGCAAAACACTTTTACATTGTATGTTTCAGGCAGTGACTGAAAAAGCTCAATGGTGCCACCTGAAGGCAGAGTGACAACACAAGGAGGAAATATCTGACGACACAAGCAGACCTGCTCAGACAGAAAGTAATGAGTACAGAATGTCTAGTGAATGTTTGCATTTACATTTAAACAAAAACAGTCAGTACTGTCTGTGTATATATGTTTATCTATTTATCTGTGCATATCTGTACATTTGTGTGCATTGTATTTATGTATATTGTATACCATTGTTGATTGTAAATTGTATTGTTCTTATATGTGCAATGCCTGGAACACACACCTAAGTTTTTCACACATCATTTACTTGTAAATGCTGTAGTGACAATAAAAGTGAGTTGAGTTTTATCATAAATTTGATTATTTTCTGTTGACCTGACCTAGTTTCCAGGTGGACTAATACAACAGTGAATTTAATCAACAATTGAATTTATTTATGTGTCAGTCTATCTTAATCTAATCACAATCTGACCAGAATTTGTGTCTGTAGAATTTGTAGTTCTTATGAATCAGTCACATATGAATGATTAAATCTGTCAGATATTACTGCTTTACACTGTCGTACACTTTGTTCTTCCTGTGTCACATTTTCAGTGTTTAAATGAGCTCTTCTGAATGTTCACACAGTATCTGTGGCCGGTTTCAGGTCAGGTTTAATGGGGCATTAGGGGTCAGTCTGCGGATCTAAACCGGGTTGGTTGTGATCCTAACAGGACTGGAGAATTCATACACAGCATTCAAATGAGTGAACGGCAGGTGGCGCTGCTGAAAACTTTAGATGTGGTGGGAAACACCAATGAGAGTAAAGCTTCAATATGCCACGTTTAACATACTTATACTTCAAATATATTATTAGATAAAAATATATTTTTTTATGGAGAGGCTGGCTGGACAGGTTTCATTTGTCTGTACTTTCTGATCTGGTGTTATTCTTTATTTCTGAATTGAGCTAAACACAATATCAGATGTGTAATACATTCAGCACAGCGTGTGATAAAAGTGTGTGTGTGTGTGTGTGTGTGTGTGTGTGTACAGTGTGAGTGTGTTTAGTGT
>JAZGTH010000022.1:8155000-8165000 GCA_036877525.1 Chromobotia macracanthus
GTTTAGGTGTGTGTGTGTGTACAGTGTGTGGTGTTGGTGTTGTACAGTGTGTGTGTGTACAGTGTGTGTGTGTATGTGTACAGTGTGTGTGTGTGAGTGTGTACAGTGTGTGTACAGTGTGTGTGTGTGAGTATGTGTACAGTGTGTGTGTGTGTGTGTGTGTGTGAGTATGTGTACAGTGTGAGTGTGTGTGTACAGTGTGTGTGAGTGTGTGTACAGTGTGTACAGTGTGTGTGTGTACAGTGTGTGTGTGTGTACAGTGTGTGTACAGTGTGTGTGTGTGAGTGTGTACAGTGTGTGTGTGTGAGTGTGTGTATGTGTACAGTGTGAGTGTGTACAGTGTGAGTGTGTACAGTGTGTGAGTGTGTGTACAGTGTGTGTACAGTGTGTGTGTGAGTGTGTGAGAGTGTGTGTGTGTGTACAGTGTGAGTGTGTGTGTACAGTGTGAGTGTGTGTGTGTGTGAGAGTGTGTGTGTGTGAGAGTGTGTGTGTGTGAGTGTGTGTGTGAGTGTGTGTACAGTGTGTGTGTGTGTACAGTGTGAGTGTGTGTGTACAGTGTGTGTGTACAGTGTGTGTGTACAGTGTGTGTGTGTACAGTGTGTGTGTACAGTGTGAGTGTGTGTGTACAGTGTGAGTGTGTGTGTACAGTGTGTGTGAGTGTGTGTGTGAGTGTGTGTGTGTGAGAGTGTGTGTGTGTGAGAGTGTGTGTGTGAGTGTGTGTACAGTGTGAGTGTGTGTACAGTGTGAGTGTGTGTGTACAGTGTGATCTGGTCTTCTCGTTCTTTCATCATCAATGGCTTTGCACTTTTTAATATTGCTGACACCAAAAATCCATAAAGAAGAGGATGAGTGTTTAAAAAAGTGTTTATTTACTGGCAAACAGATTGAGATGTCAGACTGTGATGGTATTCACAGAGCGCCAGATGACTGTACACTTGTTATGAATTCATAATTATATCAATGTTGTGTGTTACCTCTCTCTTTCTCTCTCTCTGTGCATGTTTGTAAGCACATGAATTTATAGTTTTAACTGTAGAACAATTTCACACACACACACACACACACACACACAATCCTGTATAAAATTCTAGTTTAAAATTTATTTGCCAACTTTGAATTTGAACTATTTATGGTTTGAAATGTAAATGTGAACAGTAAAAATGATTAAACTATGTATTTTGTATGTCACATTTGATGTCAAATTAAAAAAAGTAAAAAATAAAATGTCTTTACACAAGTTTGACAATATTATTTATGCTTCACATCTAAAAATGTGTTTCTAAACATTTGAATTTAAAAATCAAATATATGTTGGTGAATATAGAATATGTGTGTGTGGGACAGGGCAGGCAGTTCTTATCAGCTGTGGTTTGTGTGTGTGTAAGATCTCTTGTTCTCCACTAACACTGTTGTAACAGATGTGAGTGTGAGAGACAGAGATGAGAGATACTGATAGACCACCACTAAAGCTCTCAGAGAAACCATCAGTACATCCTCACTGTACAACACACAGAGAAACACAGCACTCTGACACCGTGTGTGTGTGTTCACACTATTGTTTTGTTTGTTTGTTAATACTTTGAAATATTTCCTTTCTTTGCACAATTGATATTTTAATGTTATTGTATTTCTCTCTGATCTTCAGTTTGATTTAGTGTCAATCAGAGCTTTAGGTTCTAATGCAGGTGCTGTGAATATTGGATGAGCTTTAGGTTTTAGTGGCTGTTTAGAGATCAGATGCAGGTCTGATTTTGTCTGAGGCATCTCATCTAAAATCACTTGTTTCACTCTTCATGTGTGTTTCAGCTCTGCTTCACAACTGAAGAATGGAGAAGATTAACCATTAATACTAGAAATCACCCAAAAGATGAACTACAGTACAGTGTCATTTCAGCACAACTATCACATTCAGTTTTGCCTGATAAACAGCAGATGCTGTTTGTGAGAGCACGTTTCATCACATAAATCAGCTTATTTTACTCATTTATTTGATAGCAGTACATTCTGTGACATAAACATATAATAAACAGATTTGTTGTATTGTGTGAATGAATCTGGGGTGCAGATCTGAACTGGAGCAGAAACACATGACAGTGAGCTGAGACCTCAAGGTGAGACAGTGTAAAACTTTTCCTCTTCTATTCTCTGACTGAACTTGAGGTCCAAATGACACTATAAATGTCGAGGTCTTTTAAAAATGTTTCATTTCAAGTTCTCTGCTGGAAATTAATCACAAGCAGGTCAATCTAAAGCTGGAATGAAGTCTTAGTCTGTGGGACAGTTATGGCCTAATGGTTAGACAGTCAGACTTACAATCCAGAGATTGCAGGTTTGAGTCCCACAGCCTGCAGGAAATTACTGCGTTGCCCTTGAGCAAGACATCTTTTCCTCCAGTGCTGCAGTGCTGCCCACTGCTCTGTGTGTGTGTCTGTGTTCACTACTTACTGCTGATGGGTTAAATGCAGAGATCACATTTCAAGTATTGGTTACCATACCTGACAAATACATCACTTTCATCTGCTCTGCGTCCAGACCTGCACATGCTCTCCAAAGCACTCTCTGTGTCCGCCTCTCTCTCATTCTGCTCTTGGTATGGACTGTGTGAAGGAGCAGATTTCTACATTAGTAGACAGGGCGGATGGTGGATGGCTGTGGGTACAAGCAGCTATGTGGAGGATCGACACTTACACACATATTATCAGATCATGTAGTGTGTGTGTGTGTGTGTGTGTGTCTGAGTGTGTGTGTGTGTGTGAAGACTTCTCCTGTCAAATGCTGCAGTGAAACATTAGCACATCAGATTCTGACAGACACAGTCTTGACTGACAGCTCACGGTTCATGATGTACAACCATCTTCTTGAAAACCTAGAAGTTTAAAGGAAGAGAGAGAGTGAAACGCAACATTTTAGCGTCACTTGAGACAGAAATTTAGAGAAGATCCGAGAGCATGAAACCTGATGCTGTGTTCACAGAGCAGAGACTCAAAACTTTTAATCAGAGCTCACGGACTCTTACAGAACACTCAGGGTGAAGGTCAGTAATTTCTATAATGTTTACACAGACTTATTCAGAAATACTGGAAGGTTTAACAAAGTCACTATCTTTACTGCATTTTGATGCTTACTTCGTGCTTTGATTTGAGATCTTTCTTCATGACAATAAACATGCTCTCCCAAGATTTTCTGTCCTCTCCAGATTGTTCCCACTGTCTGTCTCTCTCCACATGTCTCTCTCTCTCTCTCTGGCAGTGAGACAGTCTCATTATCTGGGTGTCACAGTAAGGTGCATATTAAAATCTCACTGAAACTCCTCAAGGTGACAGAGATTGTGCTGGTGTCTCATTTATCTTACTGTGTGTGTGTGGCTACAGTTGAAAATGTTGAGCTGATGATGAACATTTGAGGACAAAATTAAAGTATTTTGACAAATTGAATTGTTAAACAGAACTGTCACACCTTGACAGTCACGCCAAGTCTTGAATTCAGATCAGATTCTCTTCTGAAGAGTGAAAACAGCCGTTTGGAAACAGCATGGCTTTCAACAGAACTGACACACTAATACATTCCTCCATACATTTCAACCAACCGCCCCTCCCTCCCCTGAGAAGTTCAGAGGTGCTAATTCCTGTTTTTCCACAGGAAACAGCCAGGCAAGCGTCGTTCTTCTCTTCAGTGTACTGGAGAAAACAAGCTTGAGTTTGAGTGTCAGTGAGATGCTTGTGCTGATGTGTGAGTGTAAAATCACTGCAGCAGTGAAACCAGTTCAGTCGCTCTCTTTAAAACACTGCCAGCAAACTGCATGAAGCCCAAACCTTCTGTAAGCAGAAACTTCCTTAAAGTAACAATGATCAGAGCAGCAGCTTCTCAGTCTGACACTGAATCTAAAGAAACATCATCGTTTTTCATTCAGATCCTGCACACAGAAGAACTTCACATGGAATTTCTTCCCTTAATTGTTCCTCAAATTCTTTCTTTAGCAGCACAGCAGACTGCAGAAGCTGCATGTTAAACCCTGCAGCTGCATCTGGTGCAACACATCAGAGCAGAACCTGAGGCTATTTAAAGAATGCAGGCCCCGTCCACTTCACCTGCAAACATCACATGACTGAAGCAGTGAAGTCACAAGAAAGTGAAAGCTCAGACTGCTGTATTACGACATTGGTGGTTTATTAGAAGTGTATGATGGCATTTACACATAAGCATCTGCAGAGGAAAGTGTTCTATAGCTGGAAGAGCTTGCATTCATGTCTGCTAGAATGAACACAGTGTGACACAACAGTGAGGGAACATGCAGATACTCTCTCCCTATTATCTCTTTATATTGAATAAACCTTTACATCCCAGGACCTTTACTGCTCTGCCTGATCTTCACCTTCAGACACAGCCGTTAATCCAGTTAACCGGAACATGATGGAACGTCTCTGAGTGTTAAACAGAACTGTGTTGGGATTCATCAGAAAACTGGGTTTCTCTTGTTTGGATTATGTTTGAAAGTCTCTCCTGATCTGAATCTGCACGAGTCTCTGCTGTGAATCTAATGCTCCTTCAGTTAAAGGGTGGCTGACGTTCTCTTAGGTTCTCTGTGTGTCTGAAACACAATTACAATATTATCAACACAAAACATCATACTCTCAGTGTATTAACTCAAAATGACTTCATATTCTAAACAATATATTTATCTCTGCAAAAAGATTTGTTGTTACAGAACATTTCTACAAGAAATATGGCATAAATTAAACGTCTTTCAATTGACTGAATGTTTTCTCATTTTCCTGAAAATAAAAGAGTTAAGAAGAGAAGAGAATGTCTGAGTGTATGAACGCCATCTGTACAGCGTTTAAACAGCCTGCAGACGTCCCAGAACAAAGCACCACACACACTCCACAAAGCACATGAAACACACATCAGCCTCATATTTAAGTTAACATCTTTGCTTTGCATAATTACAGGCAGAAAATGTGAGATTACACAGAATATAATATATGTTCTTACCCATTCTGAAGTAATTTACATCCCACACTGTCACAAAGATAAATGTAATTGAAACTAATTCAATTATTATATTCTATTTTTATTATTTGATCGGTGGGAAATGAGTTTATAAAAGACACTTAAATGGCCTTTATAAACGGTGGAGTGAAGAATCCTCACACACACCATGAGAACCATAAACATGTGCAGAAAATCTCCTACAAATGCTTCATGTTGAGGACTTCTGACCTGGCCTATGTGTCAGTGACTGAAGCAAGCAGAATGACAGCTTACCTGTATCTTGTTTCCAGCAGTTACCAAAGCTGATCTCGGTCAGAGGAGATCTGATGTCAGTAACATAGTAAATGAAAGCAGGAAATGGTATTAGTTTAGTGTTTCATACAGAAAGAAAGATATACTGTTTGAGGTTTATATGGTTCATTTGTGAATTGCTAAGTTTCACAACAATGGCAAATAAAGAAGCACACAGTGTCTTCAGATCCTGAGGTAGTCTGGATCAATAATTAGGCTCCAGACAGGTTTGGTGAGGCTGTTTAAATAATTAATGGATGTTGAATGAGACAGAAATGAGACTGAAGTCAAACAGTCACAACCAGAAGAAGGACATTTGCATTAAGTTACTATTAAAAGCTTCTAATTAAAGCAACAAATATGTTCCCTTAGCTGCCCGCCGTGGTTCAAGGGTGCTGTTGTGACACGCTAGTCATTAATGGAGCTAAAAGCTTCTTCTACTCTGATGGTGGAAACAGATGATTCCACAGACAGATGGATATAATGTCCTCATGACAACCTTCAGCAACATAGATCCAACAAAACTATGTGAGGATTTCTCTGACACTGACCCAGATAGAGCAGTCCTAACATTCTCTCTGCCCAGCTTCAAACTGGTCACGTTCAAACAGAACATTCTGGTTTCTAGGTGAAACCTCACATTGAAACAAACAGAATCACAATGTGTTGACAATTCACCAGTTAGATGATAAACTGAACCAGTCAAGGAAAATACATCTGCATCTGTTGAAAATGCATTTTCTGATTTTCTTTTGGAGAAAACCAGAGTTTAGCAGCGAATAGACATGACTAAGTGATTTTATGGAGATGTTCATGATGTTATGGAGATGCTTATGATGTTATGGAAAGATGTTCATGATGTTATAAAGAGATATTCATTACGTTATAAAGATGTTCATAACGTTATAGAGTGATGTTCATGATGTTATGGAGATGTTCATAACGTTATAGAGTGATGTTCATGATGTTATAAAGAGATATTCATTACGTTATAAAGATGTTCATAATGTTATAGAATGACATTCATGATGCTATAAAGAAGTTTATGATGTTATGGAGATATTCATGATGTGATGGAAAGATGTTCATGATGTTATCGAGTGATGTTCATGATGTTATAGAGATGTTCATGATGTTATGGAGAGATGTTTGTGATGTTATGGAGAGATGTTTATGATGTTATGGAGATATTCATGATGTGATGGAAAGATGTTCATGATGTTATCGAGATGTTCATGATGTTATCGAGTGATGTTCATGATGTTATAGAGATGTTCATGATGTTATGGAGAGATGTTTGTGATGTTATGGAGAGATGTTCATGATGTTATCGAGATGTTCATGATGTTATCGAGTGATGTTCATGATGTTATAGAGATGTTCATGATGTTATGGAGAGATGTTTGTGATGTTATGGAGAGATGTTTATGATGTTATGGAGATATTCATGATGTGATGGAAAGATGTTCATGATGTTATGGAAAGATGTTCATGATGTTATCGAGATGTTCATGATGTTATCGAGTGATGTTCATGATGTTATAGAGATGTTCATGATGTTATGGAGAGATGTTTGTGATGTTATGATGTTATGGAGAGATGTTCATGATGTTATCGAGATGTTCATGATGTTATCGAGTGATGTTCATGATGTTATGGAGAGATGTTCATGATGTTATCGAGATGTTCATGATGTTATCGAGTGATGTTCATGATATTATAGAGATGTTCATGATGTTATGGAGAGATGTTTGTGATGCTATGGAGAGATGTTCATGATGTTATCGAGATGTTCATGATGTTATCGAGTGATGTTCATGATGTTATAGAGATGTTCATGATGTTATGGAGAGATGTTTGTGATGTTATGGAGAGATGTTTATGATGTTATGGAGATATTCATGATGTGATGGAAAGATGTTCATGATGTTATGGAAAGATGTTCATGATGTTATCGAGATGTTCATGATGTTATCGAGTGATGTTCATGATGTTATAGAGATGTTCATGATGTTATGGAGAGATGTTTGTGATGTTATGATGTTATGGAGAGATGTTCATGATGTTATCGAGATGTTCATGATGTTATCGAGTGATGTTCATGATGTTATAGAGATGTTCATGATGTTATGGAGAGATGTTCGTGATGTTATGGAGAGATGTTTATGATGTTTTGGAGATGTTTATGATGTTATGGAGATGCTCATGATGTTATGGAGAGATGTTTGTGATGTTGTTATGTTATGGAGAAATGCTCATACCTTTGTGGTCTTGATCTTATTTCCAGTAGCACAGCTCCAACCTTTGAGATCGGGCAGAACTTTACATTCCTCTCCAGCCAGACATGGTTCCATCTGACACCACCATCTCTGCTGAACAATAGAGGCTGAAGATACAGAAACATTCATAACACAGGCATATAGTTCAAGAATGAATCTCAGCAGACATAAACAATGGGAAACTAATGTACCTTTGAGACAGCTAACTAAATAACCTTTGAGAACTCCATATTGATCTAATTTCCTGATACAGTAACACACACACAGCTTCAAAACAGATGTCTAAGCTAAACTTCACAGAGATGTTGTCAACAATAAAATCACCTCTCATATGTAGATTTGACATTTACAGTAGACTTGGTCTTGCACAAACACTGTCACACTGTAATCTAACCCTAACGGCACTCCTCAGAGCTGATGATCACTGATGTGTTCATATGAGATCATTAACAGATTAAATGCAGATGGATTTTAGAGAGATTACCTGCAGCACATTTCCGACAGAGAACAAGCTATAATTTGCAGAGAATGTCACAGACAAAATGTCAGATAATAGGTCAGATGCTACTCTGGCAAATAAAGCCATCTCATCTCATCTCAACACTTCTCAACACTTCACTTCTGAAGTAGTTAATTAACTGTGTTGGTCAGCTGCTCTGTATAACTGCTGGTGTCTGAAATGATCACGTACCATCTACACAGGATGGAGCTGCTCTGGTCGTCCCTGCGACCTGTCCTGGGAAACACGAGCATTTCACCGTCTGCGATCGTTCCTCAATCTTGTTCCTATTGCAGCATCGATGTAACGCCACCACCTCACATCTGCCCGTCTGCACACGATGCACCACTGGAAGAAAAGACCAACATCAATATCATCTTCATCACCATCATGATTCAACCCACAGCCCAAACATTCACACACACACATACACAAGACTTACTGAACTTTCTTCTTGTTGTCTTTATATGAATAAAGACAGATGAGGCTTTCCGTTTACAGCTGTGAGGCACTAAATTGTTGCTATGATTATGAGTATATAAACATCTCAGTTTTGGGAATGA
This sequence comes from Chromobotia macracanthus, assembly GCA_036877525.1. NCBI lineage: Eukaryota > Metazoa > Chordata > Actinopteri > Cypriniformes > Botiidae > Chromobotia > Chromobotia macracanthus. Next base: position 8,163,625 of record JAZGTH010000022.1, read on the forward strand.
CTGCAATATTCTGTACACACAGAACAATGTGTGTGTGATGATTTGTGTGTTTGCTGGTCATTTAGATGCTGAGAGGTCACATCTACAAACAGAATGAAGATCACCTTGATGTTCTTCAGAACGTGCTGGAAATCCCAACACAGTGACCATTAAAATCCACAGCAGCATCTGTATCAGAACTTTCTGTAAATATCTGTTCCACATCCTGAGGACAGACACAAACATTCAATAAAAAATGACAGGAATTTTAATTTATTCTGTTCTCTTTCTGACATTTGATTTGCATCAAAATCATTTGACCTTTTGTAAAAGCCCTCTGAAATGAAAGGCTATTAAAAAATTCCACATACACGTGTGTGTGTGTGTGTGTGATCCTGGTATTCACTATGTTAAGGGGACCAAATCTCTTTAGTAATAACAGTAAATTCTAAACTTGTGGGGACATTTTTAGGTCTTCAAGAAGAAACAATCTTACAGAATGTCATACAGAATGATCTTGAAAATCTAAACTATTACAACGTTTTCTGTGAGGGTTAGGTTTAGGTGTCGGGTTAGTATAAAGAAAAAGTTAGAATTAGTTGTGCAGTTGTACAGTATAAAAATTATTACATCTATGGGATATGCCCATAAAACATGAAAACCCAACATGTGTGAGAGATGTGTGGGAGGCATTAGGTTTTTCTTCATGTTTCTTGTTATATCTCAAATAATACCTGAAGCATTTAAATATCACTCAGAGATTACAAGATATCTCAATACCTGAAACATTTAAATATCACTCAGAGATTATAAGATATCTCAATACCTGAAGCATTTAAATATCACTCAGAGATTATAAAATATCTCAAATAATACCTGAAGCATTTAAATATCACTCAGAGATTATAAGATATCTCAATACCTGAAGCATTTAAATATCACTCAGAGATTATAAAATATCTCAAATAATACCTGAAGCATTTAAATATCACTCAGAGATTATAAAATATCTCAAATAATACCTGAAGCATTTAAATATCACTCAGAGATTATAAGATATCTCAATACCTGAAGCATTTAAATATCACTCAGAGATTATAAAATATCTCAAATAATACCTGAAGCATTTAAATATCACTCAGAGATTGTAAGATATCTCAATACCTGAAGCATTTAAATATCACTCAGAGATTATAAAATATCTCAAATAATACCTGAAGCATTTAAATATCACTCAGAGATTATAAGATATCTCAAATAATACCTGAAGCATTTAAATATCACTCAGAGATTATAAGATATCTCAAATAATACCTGAAGCATTTAAATATCACTCAGAGATTATAAGATATCTCAATACCTGAAGCATTTAAATATCACTCAGAGATTATAAGATA
>JAZGTH010000022.1:8172500-8175000 GCA_036877525.1 Chromobotia macracanthus
AATCTGAATGGAGCAAGGGATATTAGAAAAAGAAGTCAATTTTTCCAGCTATTGAAATTTAAATGTTTAGATATTATTTTTGCTCAAGAAACTCATAGTAATGTTTTAAATGAAGTGGACTGGAAAAGAGAATGGGAGGGTTTGGCTATCTTAAGTCATAAAGATAGTACTAGTGCTGGTGCAGGAGTCTTTTTTGCTAAGAATTTTTTACCAATCTCTTACGAGGTGGAGGAAATAGTGAAAGGAAGACTTTTAAAGATTATTGCAAAATTTGATGTTGTTACTTTGGTTTTAATAAATGTGTATGCTCCAGTTATGGCAACTGAGAGATTGTTGTTCTTAGAAACACTGTTAAATACTATACAAGCCTGTAATTCTGAACATTTTCTCTTGGTTGCAGGGGATTTTAATTGTACTGCAAATGATATTGATAGAAACCATTTAGAGCCACATATAGCCTCTAGGTTGTCCTTGATTCAAACCAATGATTTAGTGGATGTGTGGAGAAACTTGAATGAAAATACTAGGCAATACACATGGTCACAAATAAGGGAAAGTGGATTTTCAATGGCAAGGCTGGATCATTTATATTGTTTTAAAAAACATCAGGTGCAAGCTGTAAAAAATTGCTGTATTAATCCTGTGTGTTTTTCTGACCATTCTATGGTGGTAGCTAAAGTTTTTATATGTTTTTTGAAAGTTAAGAGTGCTTATTGGAGTTTCAATAATGCTTTGTTACAAGATTTGCATTTCAAAGAATGTTGTGAATGTTTTTGGAAAGAGTGGAGAGTTAAAAAGACAATGTTTTCAAGTATTCAACAATAGTGGGATTTGGGGAAGAAGCAAATACAACAACTTTGTGTGCATTACAATTTCAATGTCACCCAGAATATGGTAGAAAAAATTAGAGTTCTGGAAAGTGATATTGTAGAGCTTCAGAATTTGGGTGATTTGACAGGAAATCAAGTGAACTCTCTCATCGGAAAGAAGGCAGAATTAGGGATCTGCTAGGTTGTAAGGCATTGATCAGATCTCGGTTTCAGAAAATTTCTGAAATTGATACTCCAAAGTTTTTTCAGCTTGGAGAAGAAAAATGGTCAATGTAAAATTATTCATTGTCTTAGGGCAGCTAATGGGCTGGAGCTCACTGAAACTGCTAATGTGCGCAAGAGGGCTGCTGAGTTTTATAAAGGTTTGTTTAAATGTGAATATGCAGAAGACTATGAACTTTTGCAAGACTTTCTCAGAGGCCTACCCCAAGTGCAGGAGGAGGCAACAGAAATGTTGGTGAGCCAACTAACTCTGGGAGAATTACGTGCAGCATTAATGAGCATGGAGAATGGTCGGGCTCCAGGGTTAGATGGTCTAACTGTTGATTTCTATAAGGCTTTCTGGGACTTGTTAGGCAATGACTTGTTGGAAGTTTTTTGCGATAGCATTGCCAGAGGACAACTGCCTTTGAGCTGCAGGAGGGTAGTATTGAGTGCCCCCTTTAAAGTTAGAAGGGGTATAAGGCAAGGCTGTTCAATGTCAGGAATGTTGTATTCAATAGCAATTGAACCCTTTTTATGTAAATTAAGAGGAATTTTAGAAGGTGTGTCATTGTCTAGAGAACAGAAGTTCTGTTTATCTGCCTATGCAGATGATGTTATGATAGTGATAAATGGAAATACTGATTTGGAAAATGTCAAAGAGACAGTTGAAACCTATGGTAAAGTGTCTTCAGCAAAAGTTAACTGGTCTAAGTATGCTGCTTTGGAAGTAGGTAGGTGGCCTCTAGGGAAACCAAGTTTGCCAGGCGGGTTGTCATGGGCTACTGAAGGTGTTAAATATTTGTTTTTTTTGGGGGGAAATGAGCGTTTTGTTATGAAAAATTGGGATGGGATTATAGAGATGGTTGAAGCGAAACTAAAAAAATGAAAGTGGCTATTGACACGAATGTCATATAGGGGATGCATTTTAATTATTAACAATTTGGTAGTGGCAACGCTATGGCATCGTCTGGCAGTACTTGAGCCACCACCGGGTCTTTTATCAAGAGTTCAGGCTTTAATTGTTGGGTACCACAATGTGTGTTGTTTTAAACAAGGGATGAGGGTGGACAAGGTCTCATACATTTAGAAAGCCGCAAAGCAGCTTTCAGATTACAATTTATTCAGAAGTTTTTGTATGGTCAAAGGAATGTATGGAAAGCGGGTATTAATCTTATTTTGGAAAAAGCAGGAGGTTTGGGATTGCACAGAACGCTTTTCTGGGCTTAATGTGATGTTGGAGACCTAAAAAGTCTTTATATTATCGTAGTGTTTTTAAGGCATGGTCATTAGTAAGAACTGTAAGGACTTTTTCTAGGCCATCTCTTTATTGGTTGCTTGAAGAACCTTTAGTCAAGGGTGCAAGACTGGATGTTACTGGACAGATAATGTCTGGAATGGCTAAAATCCTAATAGCAGCAAAGATGATTACCCTAGGACAACTATTGGGAGTTGCTGGAAATGGCTTT
>JAZGTH010000022.1:8180000-8240000 GCA_036877525.1 Chromobotia macracanthus
TATAAATAAATCTATAAATAAATCTATATAAATAAATCTATAAATAAATATATATATATAAATATCTACATAAATAAATCTATATAAATAAATAAATCTATAAATAAATATATATAAATAAATCTATAAATAAATAAATCTATATAAATAAATATCTATAAATAAATCTATAAATAAATAAATCTATATAAATAAATAAATCCATATAAATAAATAAATCCATATAAATAAATCTATAAATAAATCTATATAAATAAATCTATATAAATAAATCTATATAAATAAATAAATCTATAAATAAATATATATAAATAAATCTTTAAATAAATCTATATAAATAAATATCTATAAATAAATCTATATAAATAAATAAATCTATATAAATAAATCTATAAATATCTATAAATAAATCTATAAATAAATAAATTTATAAATAAATAAATATAAAGTATAAGAGTTTCTCAACACGTACAATTACTGAACCAGCGATAAAAACTAAACGGCCTTCAACCTTTAAACTTTGGGGGCAATTGTGGCCTACTGGTTAGTCGGGCTTGTGATCGGAAGTTGCTGGTTCGATTCCAGCGCTGGCAGGTAGCAACTGAAGTGCCCTTGAGCAAGAGCCCTCACCCCCGAGTGCTGCTCACCAGTGATGGGTAAACACAGAGGTGTGGGTATATCTGACACACGTCGCTTCAAAGGGCCTTAAACTTTCAGTCTTCAGTTTCTTAAGATCAGAATCAAGGAGCAGAACTATCGGTGTAATGTGTTGTGATTAGCAAGAGAAAAGACAAACTTTATAAATCGCCAGTTTCTCCATGATTAAACTGAAATCAGGAAACATACTCTGAAGCCAAATAAGTGGACACATTTAAAATTCAACCCAACGAATATTGTTTCAATCTTTAAAAAATGCAGATTAGTATTTGATCTAATATATTAGAACAAAACTCACTGAATGGTCACTCAGTAAAATTTATTGGAGAATTGAATCACATTTTCACCAGCATTATTTATATAAATCACTTCGTACAGTATACTTACCAAACAGGAAAAAACTGAATATCCCTAACCCTAAATTGAGTATTTGTCATTAAGATGATTGTCATTCTGAAGTTTGCAATAAAAAGGAAAATAAAGGTTTAAGAGCAGTGCAGTGGCCCTCTGAGCAGATCCTCAGTCACGCTGAGGAAACAGTGACAGTTCAAAGGTCAGAGGGGGAACTGAGGCATCTACGGCTTTACAAGTTCTTGAGCTTCATCACTCAGCATTCCTCCTTCACATAGATCTGATCATCTGTGTCCGACTCCAGGTGCTCCAGCCGATCTGTCTGCCCACTCATGATTTCATCTGGAGTCTTCATGAACCTGTGGCAAAAACACACATACACGCAGAGAGACAGACACACACAGACAGAACTGTAAGAGTATGGTGTTATCTGGAGTTTCATTCGACTGGATGGAGATGATTCTCACCTGAAGAGCAGTCTCTGTCCAGGCTCTTTCCTGATGATGTTGAGTTTGTAGTAGTGTCTCAGCGCTCGTGACATCTTCTCATACGTCATGTTGGTTCTGTTCTGTGTGGCCCAAGAATGCAAATTTACAGTTATAATTTAAAGCAGACAGAACAGAATAAAATGCATAATGCTGGAATTTCCAGGCTACATTTTACATTTTCATGACTGACTCACTGTTATTCAGGAGCTTTGGTCAAAAGCAGAGCTGTCTGTTACCTTATGGTTTCCCCACAAACGAGCCAAACCGTTGGGATCCATGATACGGAAGACTTTGGTGTCACGATCTTCCCAGCGGATGTAGTTCTCATATCGACTGTCAGACAGAAGCTGGTAAACATAATCCCACAACAATCTGCAGTCTGAAGAGAACATACAAACACCACGTTCACTACATCACACTGACAACAGAAAATTACACAGGAAACTGCATGAAAAGAGTCTTCACTAAGCCCTGCCCTACAAACCTTCCTGACCAATCATATTTGAGAAACTGCTGTCATCTTCCACAATAGCTTTTGTTCTTTTCTAATGTACATATGCATGGAGACTCAGGGTGGGGGGAGGGTCTCACCAGCGATGCGACCGATGGGCGTGGCCTGTTCCTCGGGAGGAGACACAGGCATGATGATGTGATTGCGGTAGTGTCGTTCATCCTGCATGGGGAGCTGCAGAGGCATCTGATGACCTGCGAGGTTCAGGGCATGGGTGGGGTAGTGGACGGGGTTGTGGTGTTGACCCTTGACCTCACGACCATTTTCCTGAGGTGCCCGGCTATGCCTGAAGTCTCCCGAGGTTGCCCCTCTGCCTGGGCTCAGCAGCAGGGGGTGCATGATTGCACTGGGCATTAGCTGGATGACGCGGGGCGGCCCCGTCTCCTCCTGATTCGGGCTGACAGGTCGCGGTGCATCACGAGGAAGGGCGCAGTGCCCGTTTGGGGCAGCAGGTGACACAGACATCAAGTATGTGTCGTCTGGTGGATGGTGGTTGCTGTCGGGCAGCTGTGAGGACCCATGCTGAGGGTCCTCAGCTGAAGTGGGTCGGGGGTGCTCGGCAGACAAGCGCTGCGGAGCCACATAATGGGGCGAGCGAGAGCGATGACGCAGCTCGATGGTGGGGGGCTGCAGCGACAGGCTGTCTGTACTGCGGGCCGCCCGACGTACCGTTTCTGTTACAGAGTGAGAGAAAACTGTTTCAATGTGATGTGAGTTTAAAAAAGAAAAATAAAGAAATACTATCTGAGATATGGATACACTCATATAACATATTACACCTCTTAGATATAATTATTACACTGGGAGCATCAGTAACATCATAACATAATTTTTAGGGTTACAGCTGCAGTGAAGCACATTTGCTGTCATTTACAGTTTGACCACTAGAGGCTTCCAGAGACCATCAGTCTGACTTCAGTAATAAAAATATTTGTACTGGAGGATTAAATTAAAAATAAAAATATTTAATTTAATAGAGACTGGCAGAGCCAACAACACATAACACTGTCAGTGAGACACATAGTCTGCCTGATGTTTCATTCTAATAACAGTTTGAGTTTGTAATTAAAGTAATTCTATGAAATACAGAGCGATGTAAAAAAAATCTGTTCTCAGATCAGTCTCTGATGTTTTACACAGTTCTGCTTATGTTCTTTCACACTCATGACCTCTGACACTCCTTGTGGAACAGGTTTTCCTGTCAATATTTCTCAGTCACTTCCTTACAGCAGCAGCTGAAACTCACGTTTATATAGGGAAAGTTTTTCTGCTCATACAGGGAAGCAGATCAATGTATTATTTATGGCAACATGAGAGCAGGTTAACTTCCTCACGCTTCACAAACATCATGAGTGTTCAGTCAACAGACTTCAGCTCATTCTATATTTTAACCCTGAGAAATTTTCATACACTACATGTTTAAGCTTCAAGCTGCTGTGTGTTGTTTCTGGATGTTAAATCTGGATGTAATCTCAGGTTATTGTGTCTTTTAGTAGACTAATATGTTGTACTCCAGCTCAGCCAACAGTGTGAGTCTGGGGCAGGACTTCCTGTCTGTCTCAGGGGGCGGGGCAGTGGGAGTGTCAGGACAGGACTTCCTGTCTGTCTCAGGGGGCGGGGCAGTGGGAGTGTCAGGACAGGACTTCCTGTCTGTCTCAGGGGGCGGGGCAGTGGGAGTGTCAGGACAGGACTTTCTGTCTGTCTCAGGGGGCGGGGCAGTGGGAGTGTCAGGACAGGACTTTCTGTCTGTCTCAGGGGCGGGGCAGTGGGAGTGTCAGGGCAGGACTTTCTGTCTGTCTCAGGGGCGGGGCAGTGGGAGTGTCAGGGCAGGACTTTCTGTCTGTCTCAGGGGCGGGGCAGTGGGAGTGTCAGGCCAGGACTTCCTGTCTGTCTCAGGGGCGGGGCAGTGGGAGTGTCAGGGCAGGACTTCCTGTCTGTCTCAGGGGGCGGGACAGTGGGAGTGTCAGGGCAGGACTTCCTGTCTGTCTCAGGGGGCGGGACAGTGGGAGTGTCAGGGCAGGACTTCCTGTCTGTCTCAGGGGCGGGGCAGTGGGAGTGTCAGGGCAGGACTTTCTGTCTGTCTCAGGGGGCGGGACAGTGGGAGTGTCAGGGCAGGACTTCCTGTCTGTCTCAGGGGGCGGGGCAGTGGGAGTGTCAGGGCAGGACTTTCTGTCTGTCTCAGGGGCGGGGCAGTGGGAGTGTCAGGGCAGGACTTCCTGTCTGTCTCAGGGGGCGGGGCAGTGGGAGTGTCAGGCAGGACTTTCTGTCTGTCTCAGGGGCGGGGCATGGAGTGTCAGGGCAGGACTTTCTGTCTGTCTCAGGGGCGGGGCAGTGGGAGTGTCAGGGCAGGACTTCCTGTCTGTCTCAGGGGGCGGGGCAGTGGGAGTGTCAGGGCAGGACTTTCTGTCTGTCTCAGGGGGCGGGGCAGTGGGAGTGTCAGGGCAGGACTTCCTGTCTGTCTCAGGGGGCGGGGCAGTGGGAGTGTCAGGGCAGGACTTTCTGTCTGTCTCAGGGGGCGGGGCAGTGGGAGTGTCAGGGCAGGACTTTCTGTCTGTCTCAGGGGGTGGGGCAGTGGGAGTGTCAGGGCAGGACTTTCTGTCTGTCTCAGGGGGCGGGGCAGTGGGAGTGTCAGAGAAACCTGTTAAGTAACAGTCATACTTTTGTAATCCTCTTTTTTTTTTTAAAACATGTCATCTTGAAAAATCATAAGAATATTGGTTTCCCGCATATAAACAAATGGACTTTTATTACAGTAAATGACTGAAATGAGTGAAAGATTGTGTCTGACCTTCCAGTCTGTGTGGCTGCAGCGGGTCAGTGATTGAGGGATAGTACGTGTACAGCTTCCTCTGCTTGAGAGTCTGCTGCAGTAGTTCATAAAGAACATCTCCTGTAAAACATCACAATATCTTAGAGACCCACAAAAACACACACAAAAACACACCCACACAAAAATCACACACACAAATAAGTCTCATACACCTTTGCTAATATGCATGTTTAATACACTGACTCCACCCTTAAATCATCTGATTAGTCCATTGATTATAAACAGACACATCTGCAGCTAAAGGTTCAGGATCTCAGTGTCTTTGTCTCTTCTGAAGGAAGTTGAGTGTTTGGTAAACGGACAGTGAGGAAGCAGTTCTGTGTAATTCAGTCACCTGCTACCACCAGGAATTTCCCTCTTAATAACCAGCCCAGAAAACTAGAACTGAGAGTTTGTGTGTGAGTGTTTGAGGGAGTGTGAGTATGTATGAGTGTTTGAGGGTGTGTATGTATGAGAGTGTGTATGTGTGAGTGTTTGAATGTTTGAGAGAGTGCGTATGTATGAGAGTGTGTATGTGTGAGAGTGTGAGTGTTGTATGAGTGTTTATGTGTGAGAGTGTGAGTGTTGTATGAGTGTTTATGTGTGAGAGTGTGAGTGTTGTATGAGTGTTTATGTGTAAGAGTGTGAGTGTTGTATGAGTGTTTATGTGTGAGAGTGTGAGTGTTGTATGAGTGTTTATGTGTGAGAGTGTGAGTGTTGTATGAGTGTTTATGTGTGAGAGTGTGAGTGTTGTATGAGTGTTTATGTGTGAGAGTGTGAGTGTTGTATGAGTGTTTATGTGTGAGAGTGTGAGTGTTGTATGAGTGTTTATGTGTGAGAGTGTGAGTGTTGTATGAGTGTTTATGTGTGAGAGTGTGAGTGTTGTATGAGTGTTTATGTGTGAGAGTGTGAGTGTTGTATGAGTGTTTGAGAGAGTGTGAGTGTTGTATGAGTGTTTGAGAGAGTGTGAGTGTTGTATGAGTGTTTATGTGTGAGAGTGTTGTATGAGTGTTTATGTGTGAGAGTGTGAGTGTTGTATGAGTGTTTATGTGTGAGAGTGTGAGTGTTGTATGAGTGTTTATGTGTGAGAGTGTGAGTGTTGTATGAGTGTTTGAGAGAGTGTGAGTGTTGTATGAGTGTTTATGTGTGAGAGTGTTGTATGAGTGTTTATGTGTGAGAGTGTGTGTGTTGTATGAGTGTTTGTGTGTGAGAGTGTGAGTGTTGTATGAGTGTTTGAGAGAGTGTGTATGTATGAAAATGTGAATGTGTTTGAGAGTGTGTGTGAGAATGTGTGTGTGTATGAGAGTGTAAGTGTTTGTGAGAGTGTGTATAAAATGTGTGTGTGCATGTAACCTGAGTGCGGAGAGCGGTATCTGAAGTCTTCTTTGGTGAGCAGCAGTAGAGCTTTTCCATTCATCTGAAAACTTCCACTGGAGATCGGCCGCAGTGCAAACTCTCGCTCGGCCCACCTCAACCACTGAGCTACATCCTCCCTGCTCCAGAACACCGGCTGTGTGCCTGAGAGAGAGAGAGAGACAAAGAGATCAAAACGCTTCATTCCACAAACAAAACAACTAATGAGGAAATAAGACACTCCGTAAATTAATCTAGCAAATAGCTCAAGAAGGAAAGTATGAAATGCACAAACGTCCTATATACAAAATAATAAAACAATGAGCATGAGACACAACAACATCTGCCCGCCTGCATCCAGAACCTGAAGTTTCCCATCAGCCCCTGCAGCGTGTGAAGACTGACTGATGTGCACATGCTGAAGACTCTGCTCTGGCTGCTATCAGCAGTGCAGTTTCCTGCTCCAGAACATCACACACACAGATCTTCAGATCATAGCAGAACAGAATTCAGGACCTTCAGCTGAAGGACGCTGTGTGGGATGCTCAGAAACACTGAAACATGCGCTTCTGTTTCTACTTCTGTCATTCATACTGTTATTTTAGACTGAAGACTGAGACTGAAAATATGGCACTTTCCATTTAAAAACAGAAATACAAAATTTTTGCATTTTGTAAAATTAAAACAAAGTTAGTGCTGCTGGGGGACAAAATTCTCAAATCTGGAAAATACATACAGTATGCATCTATCTTAAAGCAACATAAACAAACAAAAACAATTCACCATTTTTGTGACAACATGCCCCATAGCAGCATGTGTAATAATGTTAGACAACAAAGCAAACATAAAGGGAGGCTGGCACACACCCTCCACCGTCTTCACACAACATGTTAAACACAGCTCTGTGGAGCTCACACACCAGTGTGGCCTTCTGGCATGTTACATCACGTTCAGGGTAGAAGGTCAAATTTACTGTGTGAGCTATATCTCATAAGGTCAATAGTCATGTGATGGTCACAGAAACAGCTCAGTGATGCACTGACGTATCCACGACAACACAAACTTCCCACAGTGCGCTCTGACAGGAAGTCAAGCTCCTTCATATTCTACAGCTGTGTCCCAGCCTGCATTTGATCCTGTTAAATCAATCCTGTTTCACTCTGAATTACACTTGTAACGGTAAAATAATGCAGTTAATCTCTTCTTCAGTAATGAAACAGTCCGCTGGCAGTCAACAACACAGATGAGGAAGCAAATCAAACAATAAAATCCCCCTAAGTTCACTTCAGAAATTTCTGAACTGAAACCACAACAAACTCATGTTCTCATCCTGAACAGATTCATGAACCAACTGAATGAATAAATGAATGAATGGAGTTAATGAAAGAATAAGATCACTGCTATACTGTATAGTGTTTAAATGTTTAACTCACTCTTTAAACCAGATATGTTTTATAAATACCACACACACATTCTCTCCCTCTCTCTCATTTCCTCTTTCCTTAAACCTTTAACTTGTAAGCCATTCTGAGGATAATGGAAACTCGAGATCTATTTATAAACTTCTTAAAGTTTATGTTACACACTCAGGCGCACACACTCAGGCGCACACACTCAGGCGCACACACTCAGGCGCACACACTCAGGCGCACACACTCAGGCGCACACACTCAGGCGCACACACTCAGGCGCACACACTCAGGCGCACACACTCAGGCGCACACACTCAGGCGCACACACTCAGGCGCACACACTCAGGCGCACACACTCAGGCGCACACACTCAGGCGCACACACTCAGGCGCACACACTGTGATTGACTGGCAACTCTGTCAACACAAATCCTCTCAACTTTTCCCAGGAATCACGTGTCACTGCCTGAATGCGTTTCAACCAACACCAGGACACACCCACAAAACCAGGACATGCCTACAACACCCACTCAACTACAGATTCCTGCAGCCAAAACAGGTTTGAAAAGGAAATGAATTCTGAATACATTCTGTACAATTTCAAAGCAACACACATCAACATTAATGTTTGTGTTCAGTTATTAACTCTCTTTCTGTCTCTCTGCACACGTAGAGGCTTTGAGGAGGAAGAGTTTAGTCTTAGCTGGTTATTGACTGTTGGCATATGAGAACAGTTTCCCTTTCAGGACGAGAAAGAGAAAACAGCAAGCGGACAGCAGGCAGGAAGTGAAGTCTGCCCACTCAGGAAATTCCTCAGGATGAGAGAGGCTTCCAGGCACAGGAAATTTCCCCACTGAAAAGAGTGTGCTTGTGTAAACACACACAAACACACACATACTCCTGCCCTCATGAAACATGCATTGCCCTGTCTAAACATGCAAATGAATTAAGCCAACTAAATTCTGTTCAACAAGAGAATGTTTAGAGAACGTTACCAGCTCTTCACTGGAACCTGTGTTTATCCATCAGCACAGAGATCTGAGATCAACATTTATTTCACCAGTCTGTTTTTTTACATGACAATAACAGACATTTGTGGAAATGTGTTTGTCATTAAAACAACAAATCATAATAGGTTTAATACAGGTTTCATTATAGTTTCTGTCTTGGTTTTGGGGTGAAATGTTTTTGACTGTCCCTGCTTATAAATGAACTGCGAGTCTCTGCAAAAATGTTTCCCATCAGCCCACACTCAGCTGCTTGACACGCATGCAGGCAGGAACACACAGACACACTTCTACAGGAAACAAGGAAGAACATTTCTACCCTCTCTGCAATTTCCTTTTCCTTTCTGTCTTTTTTCAATCTTCCTTCCTCCCCACATCCACTCGCCCCACCCACCCCCTCCCCCCACACACACTCATAATCACATAACAATATAAGCACATTTCATGACGGACATCACACAACTGCACACAAGCACACGCAAACACGCACGCAAACACGCACGCAAACACGCACGCAAACACGCACGCAAACACGCACGCAAACACGCACGCAAACACGCACGCAAACACGCACGCAAACACGCACGCAAACACGCACGCAAACACGCACGCAAACACGCACTGGTGACCTCTGGGTTGAGTGAGATGTTTATGAGCTCTTGTTCCTCTGCCTCTATCACTGTCAGGAAAACACAGCCGGCCTGAAGCCAACAAAGATGATCGGAAGTTCTCCAGCGTAACCCTCCACCCCCACTCTGTCTCTCTCAAGCTGCAGTGTACAGAAACTCAGTGCTATAACAGAAAAACAGAAACCTCTTCTGCTGTTTCACATCTTGGATGTTTTGTTCCCCTGTCGATGGACTGAACATGATCTTATGTGAATTGGAAAGCTTGACTTATTGATTGATTGCTGCACTTTGAGCCAAACACACATTATATCAGCAGATAAAAGCCTGTGTGTGAGAGTGTGTGTGTGAGAGTGAGTGTGTGAGAGTGAGTGTGTGAGAGTGAGTGTGTGAGAGTGAGTGTGTGAGAGTGAGTCTGTGAGAGTGAGTCTGTGAGAGTTTTCAGATCATCAGATGATTCAGACTCATCAGTGTTTCTTCTGATTCTTCAGGACTGATTCACTTAAACATAAGTTCTGATTCGCGCATTCACCCTCATGTGGATCTGAACCTGTCTGACGTTCTGCTGCACACGCACACACACACGGCGGCATCACGCGCGCACACGGCGGCATCACGCGCGCACACGGCGGCATCACGCGCGCACACGGCGGCATCACGCGCGCACACGGCGGCATCACGCGCGCACACACGGCGGCATCACGCGCGCACACACGGCGGCATCACGCGCGCACACACACACACACACACAGAAATCTCTTCAGGTTTGTCTTAAGGTAATCTCAGCTTTTAAATCTGCAGCTGTGTTTTTCTATATTCCGTATTCTATATTACCTATGGCACGTCTTTTCACGACAGGCAAGTAAACTTCAGTGTGTGTGTGACTCACGCAGGTGTGCAGGCTGTCTGCTGGTTGGTTCCTCTTCTGTTCTGGCATTAGCTGAAGAGGGCGGAGCATGGCCTGGAGAGGAAGTGGAGTTTGGCAACGGACTGGCAGCAGGACTGAACACACTCCTCTCCTGCTGAACACACACACACTCAGTGTTACTACAGAGACACGCACACAGAGAGTACAGTACACCCAGCCCCCAAAACATCCACCACAAAACTCCTGAGAGAGAGAGAAACTCTCCATCACCCTTCATCAGATAAATATGAAGTTAAAAAACTGTCCAGAACTTCCTTGATGGTCGTCAGAATGTGTCGTAAACATGAAATCCTGGGAGAAACATTGTGTCTCTCTACACTGAGTTTCTCTACATCTCAGAGAGCCCTGGAGATCCTGCAGGTCAGGCAGAGGTCAGATTACGTCTGTGTGTGTGGAAACATCTGTGTGGTTGATGTGATGGGAAATGTGTGCTGTAATGTCCATTAAGACGAAGCTGAGTGGGAGACATTGTTTATTTGCTGTGTGATGTTTTTAGATTATACTTGAGTTTTAAAAGGAAATCAAATGCATTCCTGTCTTCAGGTGATGTCATTTTACTTTTCTCAGTCGCTGGTGATTTTCTGTCCAATGTCCTGTTGAAAACGAGGCATTTCTCTCTAAGCAGGGTGACTGTGGCGCTTGCATTGAGAACTGAAATTATTAGTCACACATTTGTCTGTTTCCAGAGAAAAGCTGAGGGCTGAGAAAGCAAAGTTCCTCAAACACTAAACAACCTGAACCCTCAGCTCACAATTACACTACATGTTTCAATCAAATGACACTCAGTGTTTATGAGTGCTGAGCAAATAAAAGCATGCAAAGTCAAACCCTATAAAACCACCCTTCCATGAGCTCATTTACATTTCACCTAATTCACTACCCAACACAACAAAAACAAACAGAGCCACTTGTTTCTACTGTGGAAACGTCTACAGCTGTCAGATAACACACACCTCATCAGCAGAGTCAGGAGACCCCAGCCAGGAGAACCATACAGACCCCAAACACACCTGAGACCATTTAAATCTGGAGGAGCCTGAAAAGAGTAGATCAAATACTGAAGTTAATGTGAAGGAATGTGAATCACAACAATGCTGACGGTTTAGTTTTACTGAACTTCAGAGCTCTGAGGCTATATGGGTTCTGTAGGGTACGAGGGTTCTGTGGTTATATGGGTTCTGTACAGTACAAGAGTTTTGATCTTATACAGGTTCCGCAGTGCACAAGGGTTCTACTGCTATATGGGTTCTGTAGGGTACGAGGGTTCTGTGGTTATATGGGTTCAGTACAGTACAAGAGTTTTGATCTTATGCGGTTTCCGCAGTGCACAAGGGTTCTGCTGTTATATGGGTTCTGTAGGGTACAAGGGTTCTGTGGTTATATGGGTTCTGTACAGTACAAGAGTTCTGGTCTTATACGGGTTCCGCAGTGCACAAGGGTTCTGCTGTTATATGGGTTCTGTACAGTACAAGAGTTTTGATCTTATATGGGTTCCGCAGTGCACAAGGGTTCTGTTGTTATATGGGTTCCGCAGTGCACAAGGGTTCTGCTGTTTTATGGGTTCTGTAGGGTACGAGGGTTCTGTGGTTATATGGGTTCTATAAAGTACAAGAGTTCTGGTCTTATACAAGTTCCGCAGTGCACAAGGGTTCTGCTGTTATATGGGTTCTGTAGGGTATGAGGTTTCTGCTGTTATATGGGTTCTGTAGGGTATGAGGTTTCTGCTGTTATATGGATTCTGTAGGGTATGAGGTTTCTGCGGCTATATGGGTTCTGTAGGGTATGAGGTTTCTGGTCTTATACAGGTTCCGCAGTGCACAAGGGTTCTGCTGTTTTATGGGTTCTGTAGGGTACGAGGGTTCTGTGGTTATATGGGTTCTGTAGGCTATAGGTTGTGTCTATGTTATTTGTCCATTCCAAGAAGGCGAAGTTTAATTAACAATCTCACACTGTATATGATCTCACAACAGCACATTATAAACGGTATCTACAACAACAGTTTTAATGCATCTCCTGAAGACATTCACTGAAGAACTTCACTGTATCAGCTGCTGTTCAGTGGCCTGGAGATCTGTTACCATAACACCCTGAAAGCTAGGGAAGCTGAGGAACATGAAGAACCTCATAAACCCAGAAGACACCACAAATGTGTTGAGTGTGGAGCAGCAGAAGTGCTGAGATGTTTGATCAGAGTCAGTATTACCACTGTATTACCACGATTTCTAATGACTTAAAGCAGTGCCTCAGACAGAGCTGCAACATGCGTGAGGATCAAAGTCTTGTGTTGTGTTGATTTCTGACGGGCTCTTCGTGTTTCCGTCACTCTGTTACTAAATAACTAATACAAACTCAATGTGAACGCGCTTCTGCTTCACTGAGAAAGCAAAGTTCCTCAAACACTAAACAACCTGAACCCTCAGCTCACAATTACACTACATGTTTCAATCAAATGACACTCAGTGTTTATGAGTGCTGAGCAAATAAAAGCATGCAAAGTCAAACCCTATAAAACCACCCTTCCATGAGCTCATTTACATTTCACCTAATTCACTACCCAACACAACAAAAACAAACAGAGCCACTTGTTTCTACTGTGGAAACGTCTACAGCTGTCAGATAACACACACCTCATCAGCAGAGTCAGGAGACCCCAGCCAGGAGAACCATACAGACCCCAAACACACCTGAGACCATTTAAATCTGGAGGAGCCTGAAAAGAGTAGATCAAATACTGAAGTTAATGTGAAGGAATGTGAATCACAACAATGCTGACGGTTTAGTTTTACTGAACTTCAGAGCTCTGAGGCTATATGGGTTCTGTAGGGTACGAGGGTTCTGTGGTTATATGGGTTCTGTACAGTACAAGAGTTTTGATCTTATACAGGTTCCGCAGTGCACAAGGGTTCTACTGCTATATGGGTTCTGTAGGGTACGAGGTTCTGTGGTTATATGGGTTCAGTACAGTACAAGAGTTTTGATCTTATGGGTTTCCGCAGTGCACAAGGGTTCTGCTGTTATATGGGTTCTGTAGGGTACAAGGGTTCTGTGGTTATATGGGTTCTGTACAGTACAAGAGTTCTGGTCTTATACGGGTTCCGCAGTGCACAAGGGTTCTGCTGTTATATGGGTTCTGTACAGTACAAGAGTTTTGATCTTATATGGGTTCCGCAGTGCACAAGGGTTCTGTTGTTATATGGGTTCCGCAGTGCACAAGGGTTCTGCTGTTTTATGGGTTCTGTAGGTACGAGGGTTCTGTGGTTATATGGGTTCTATAAAGTACAAGAGTTCTGGTCTTATACAAGTTCCGCAGTGCACAAGGGTTCTGCTGTTATATGGGTTCTGTAGGGTATGAGGTTTCTGCTGTTATATGGGTTCTGTAGGGTATGAGGTTTCTGCTGTTATATGGATTCTGTAGGGTATGAGGTTTCTGCGGCTATATGGGTTCTGTAGGGTATGAGGTTTCTGGTCTTATACAGGTTCCGCAGTGCACAAGGGTTCTGCTGTTTTATGGGTTCTGTAGGGTACGAGGGTTCTGTGGTTATATGGGTTCTGTAGGCTATAGGTTGTGTCTATGTTATTTGTCCATTCCAAGAAGGCGAAGTTTAATTAACAATCTCACACTGTATATGATCTCACAACAGCACATTATAAACGGTGTATCTACAACAACAGTTTTAATGCATCTCCTGAAGACATTCACTGAAGAACTTCACTGTATCAGCTGCTGTTCAGTGGCCTGGAGATCTGTTACCATAACACCCTGAAAGCTAGGGAAGCTGAGGAACATGAAGAACCTCATAAACCCAGAAGACACCACAAATGTGTTGAGTGTGGAGCAGCAGAAGTGCTGAGATGTTTGATCAGAGTCAGTATTACCACTGTATTACCACGATTTCTAATGACTTAAAGCAGTGCCTCAGACAGAGCTGCAACATGCGTGAGGATCAAAGTCTTGTGTTGTGTTGATTTCTGACGGGCTCTTCGTGTTTCCGTCACTCTGTTACTAAATAACTAATACAAACTCAATGTGAACGCGCTTCTGTTGGACAGTGATCCGGTCCGATCAAAGTCCATGAACTGATCCAAAGATATTCTAAACAGTGTTGACTATAAACCCCTGAAAACACTCCTCTCTGTTTGAAACAAATGTCTACTAACTTCTGTCCATCACTGACACTTTCAGCCATCCTCGAGATCTCGCTCTTCAGGGTCGGACCTGATCTGCCATTATCAGCCCCATCCATCATAACACACATGAACTCAAGAGCGCGATCAGGCCCGATGTGTAACTGTACTCAATCATCGATCCAATGCGCCGATCAGCGATCGCAGCAACAGATGATCGATCAGCCAACAGCGCGTGACAGGCACCCGCAGCCCACGAACCCGGGATCACATCTACACTCACTGACACCAGATCAGAGCAAGAAGAGGCAGAATTACCTTAATGATGACCTGCGGGGGGAGTCGGACATGTCGCGCTGAAATCAGGAAGTTCTTGTGTTTCCACTTTCCTCTCCCTTTATTTTCCCGGGAAATAAACCTGCGAAACCACGCGCGTCCGATGGGTTTGCGTTCCACGCGATTTCAGTTCGCTCGTGGACGCGTTGGCCTGGCCTCGCCCCGCGCACAACGCTTCAACTTCTTGGTTTTCTTGTTTGTAAAAGCGCAAACAGGCGCGACATTGCGGCAGCGCGATGGTTAACACCTTCCTGGAAGCGTCGCTCTCAGGAGCGCGCCGCAACGCTCCGCGCAGCGCGGAAGCTCATTGATCCGGACGCTTCGCGGCGAAGTGACGTGAATTCCCGGCAGCAAGCGCGACGTCTTAAAGGAAAACCGGACGCAGGAAACGGCGATAGTGGGCGAAGCGTCAGTGCGGCGCGTTGTGCGGCTTTAACACACGGCGCTGATCTAGAATCAGCCCGCGGAGTTCTAGTTCGGCTCGATCTCACGACAGTCTCATACTGTACACAGAATAACGCCTCGTAGTTTGTAGTTGATCCATCGAAGTGACTGTGTGGTCAGTATATCATACAATGATTTCCTGTGTAAGAGCGTGAGTTGATAAGAAATGTACTGTACCACATTATAAAACAATCACGATGAAGAGTGTGATTCATATATCACTGTTTATAATGTATGAAACAATGAAACGTAATAATGTGAGTCATATTTGAGTTTATGGGTGAAGAGCGACATCTGCTGCACGACAGGTGCTGTTACACACTTATTACTATTATTATTATTATTATTATTATTACAGATGATCAACACACGTGACACTTACACGTCTCCGTATGAGTTTAACACATACAGCACCTGGATGGTCAGACAATATATTATTAGGGAACCTTCAGTTTCACGGTTTTGAATATGATTTTCATTTTGTGTTGTGTTGGGAGAATCCGGGACACAATATTAATCTGGTGTATTCAATATTAATGAGGCGAGACGGGTCCGTCCAATCAGAAGCGAGGAATTAATACAGCGAGTCACGCACGTTCCCGTCACACAGCGTGCACGCGCACGTACTGCTGTTGCTGGTGAAGGAGGTGCGGCACGAGCGCGGACGCGTCTGAGGTAAACCGCTAACGCGTCTGAGGTAAACCGCTAACGCGTCTGAGGTAACCCTGCTAACGCGTCTGAGGTAAACCGCTAACGCGTCTGAGGTAACCTGCTAACGCGTCGTTTACTGTCGGCTGTCACTGTTTTATTTTTAATTTGTGCGTCATTACTGAGCGTTACTGTGTAGAGCTGATGCATAGATTATCGTGTTCGGTTGTGCGGGTGTTAATGGGTGGATGTTTTAACCTTCTGTGTGATAATGTAACGCATCAAATATAAAGGTAATTATTACAACAGCACAATATACCTGTATAATATAACTGTAGAGAAATGCGTCGCATCGTGTTCACATTTAACAGCCTGTGATGCGTGTGAAATGTTCGCTGTCGTTGAGGGGATTCCCTTCGTGTGTCTGTTAATCTCAGTCACTCTGTTTATTCTTCATGAATTATAATTATGATCAAGCGCTTTTCAACATGTCAGCGCATGTGAAGAGACGCGCGTTATTTCTGACGCGTGCTTCATTTGCAGCTCGTTTTGTGTCCGTCTGCACGACTATACGACGCTTCATTAGGAGCAGCCGGGTCGTGACGTCACTCCCGCGGTCATTACAGTAGCGCGTGTGCGTCGCTTGCGGCGCGTTGTTTTCATTGTTGAAGAAATTGTCTTCATTGTCAAAGCGTCAGGACTGTTGTGCAGTGATCGCACCGCATCTGTCAGTGTGTTCGTGAAGGTTCAGACTGCTGCTCATACATGGGCTCTCAGTCTCAGTCATGTACAAGAATTCATTTAGTAACTGCTTTGATTCAGAGTGAATGATCTGTCACTGTGTGCACTGTACTGGTGATCTGTTTGTGTGTGTTTGGGCTTTTTGAACGTATAGTCCAGGGTCTCCAATCCATGTTCCTGGAGGTCCACAGACCTACAGTTGAGCTCCAGCAGTTCAGCTGCTACATGTGCTTCATTAGGGTTACAGCTAAACTCTAGATCTGTGGACTCCATTTACACCTGTATCCACCTGTGATCTGCTCCTGTGACACAAATCTTGCTCACCAGGTGTAAACCTTGATCTTGATCAGGTGTAAACCAGGTCGGAGTCTTCTCCTCTGTTTCCTCTGACTGGCCTCTCAATCATTTCATCAGAAAAGTGTTCTTACATTGCCCTGCAAGCGCTGGTAATGTGTGTGTGAGGTGTGTCATTCTAGAGCCTCAGCATTTTAAGCAACCTCAAGTGTCAAAAATGTTTTTTTTCTGTTGATATGTCATGTCTGTTCTGTGCTCCAGAAGGTAAAGAGATTCATTCCCAACGCAAATGCTGTTTTTCAAGATTGTTTTGTGCACTGGCATGGGTTTAGGTTTTATCTATGTGGTGTGTTTCTGTGAAGTTCTGCAGCATCTTCTGTTTAATCCTTCAAGCTCTTTTAGACTCCTGCAGTGTGTTCAGTATTTTTAGCTCATGTTGCTTGAGCTCTGCACTATAATGACATGAGCATTAATACTGCAGAACACATACACACACACACACACACACACACACACACACACACACACACCCTTGTTTCTTTCACAGGATGTGAGAATGTTCTCAAACTATAATGTTCTCTGTTCTGCTCCATCTGCTCATGGCTTCATTATGCCGTTTCATAACCCTAGATGCAGAGGTGTGAGCGAGTGTGAGTGTGTGTTACTCTGTGCCCAGCTTGACAGAGTGATTAAAGGTCTACCAGTAGTCACAGCTCAGAACTTTCTGCTGTTTTATAACAGCTCAACAATCTCATTTTTAGTCCAATCAAATGCAAAGCTACATATTTCTGACTATGTGTGTGTACATGACTGCAGCATCAGTGATTTTCCCAAGATGATTTTAGCATAAAGAAAGTAAAGAACATTTACATGGACAATTTATATTAAAAAATGCAAAACTAAAAACATCTACTTCCACTTCCATCGAAACACTTCCACATGGGATATACCATGGAAGATTCCTCACGCATGCCTCCTCAGGAAGCTTCCTTATTCCTTACTTCTTCAAAGTTTTTGAAATGTATGTCATTTACAGAAGCCCAATACTGTTTACAGCTGAACAGAGACTATCCATTTATATACAGTTATGTACTTACATATTGAATCTGTGAATAGAGACCATCTGTTGTGTACAGTAAATCCTGCTGATAAACTGTCTGTGTCTCACAGATTAACCACCAGCTTCACCATGAACTATCTGCGCAGACGTCTGTCAGACAGCAGTTTTGTAGCCAACCTTCCCAATGGCTACATGATGGACCTCCAGAAGCCGTCCAGTTCCACCAGCTCTCCGGCTTCACCAGCAACTGAGCGCCGCCAACTGCCGGCCCAACCTGCACAGCCAACTCAACCTGCACCATCGGCCCAGCAGACCCTGGCACCAGCTGCAGGGGGGTTCCTCAGCTCCTTCTCCAGCGTGGTAAAGACGGCTCAGATTGCCAGCGCTGTGCAGGCAAAAGCGTCTGCACATGCCGAGGCTGCAGCTGCTGCCGTGTCGACTGGTCCTCCTGCAAAACCTGCTGTACGGAAACCCAAAGTGCTTCTGGTCATTGACGAGCCGCAAACAGACTGGTGAGTCATGACACCACAGTGCTTAGTTCTGCACCAGATCCCACAGAACCAGTTCAGTGTTTCACCTGGAGATCCCTCAAGAACCTGCACTGAGACCACAAGAGCTGCACTGACAAACTAGTAGTTTAACAAAGTAAAAGTGTTGTTGATTTTTGATGTCACGATTTGGATTTTTGTCTTGTTTTACTGTAAAATATATAAACATCCTTTAGACAGATTAAGATAATAACACCAAACCAAAATACTAAATTTAAAAAGAACCAAAATAGGATAACATTTCAGAAAAGATTTTGTGTTTACGTTTCTTAGTTGGCAAATACTTGTATTTTGTTTTAACATATTTTTGTGAACTTCATAACAAGGTTACAGCCAATAAAGTGAGAAAATACAGGTTTTATGACATTATGGTTTTATAACTATAATCTCAAGCAGTTAAGCTTCTCAAATACCTGCAGAAACTTTTCTACCACCAGATGGCGCAGTAATCCATCAGACCTGTCAGTCAGACTCTGGGCTTATTAGCAGGTGGTGCTGGAGTCCACAGAGAAGACAAGATTATGGTTTTGTCTCAGCTTTGTGTCTCAGTGATCCTGAGTGCAGAGAGTGTGCGTGCGTCTGCGTGTATGCGTGCGTATGTGGGTGTGTGTGTGTTTGTGTATTTTTGTGTGTATGTGGTACTTTGGCATGTTTTTGCAATTAAGTGCATCCTGAATGTCCACAAAGAAACAAAATTGAGATTTTCTTGGGGACAAATGTGTTCCCTAACTTTATTCCTAAATTTATGCCCTAACTTTATTCCTAAACTTGTTCTCTAACTTGATTCCTAAACTTATTCCCTAACTTGATTCCGAACTTGTTCCCTAAACTTATTCTTAAACTTGTTCCCTAAACGTATTCCCTAACTTTATTCCTAAACTTGTTCTCTAACTTGATTCCTAAACTTATTCCCTAACTTGATTCCTAAACTTGTTCCCTAAACTTATTCTTAAACTTGTTCCCTAAACGTATTCCCTAACTTTATTCCTAAACCTATTCCCTAACTTGATTCCTAAACTTATTCCCTAACTTGATTCCTAAACTTATTCCCTAACTTGATTCCTAAACTTATTCCCTGACTTTATTCCTAAATTTGTTCTCTAAACTTATTCTCTAACTTTATTCTTAAACGTATTCCCTAACTTGAATCCTAAACTTATTCCCTAACTTTATACCCAGTATGTACCCATACACAGTCTTGTTCTCAGTGTGCTGATAATGGCAGTCTGATCTCGGGTCAGAGATTCTGTTGAAATCATTTTTGAAATCAATTTGTTCTGTGTCATGATTTCTCTGACTTTTGTATGAGAGGTTGTTTAGAAAACACATCTGACACGTTTGTAGTCTTAATACATCAGTTTTAATGGACATTCAAGAGTATATTTGTATATGTACACTCATAGTATGTTGAAAGTTCCTGAGAAAATACTTTATTTATTATAGTTATTATCCTGGGTTATGATGTCATCAAATCTGAAATATTTTATTAGTTCTCATGAGAGGGACGTCTGATGAGCCTGACTGTTGTGAAGTGTATTTGTCATGTGGTCTCTCAGACCCATACAAGCTCCAAGCAGAGGCCTGTCTGTTTCTCTGACTTTCGTTCTGTCAGCTCTCTGTCTCTCTGTCTCTCTCTCTCTCTCTCTCTCTCTTTCTCTTTCTCTTTCTTGCTCTTCTCTCTTTCTCTCTCTCTCTCTCTCTCTCTCTCTCTCTCTCTCTCTCTCTCTCTCTCTTCCTCTGTGGGCATTCCTGAACGGAGCCAGGCAGTCACTGGGAGACGCTTTGGGCCCCTTTCCCAGCGCATGTACATGTGTGTATGTGTTTGAGTGTGTGTGAGAGACACAATTAGATAGTTAGGAGGAGCAAAGCATGTTTATCACTGTCTGTCTCTCACTCACTCACTCACTCACTCACTCATTTTCTCCACATTATTACATATGAAGATCAGCATAAAGATAAAACAACATACATTGCCATGTTAAATACATCAAACATCATACATTGATTTTATAAATCAAAACATTATTTCTCCATTAATGGTCATTAAAAATACCTTTCGAATCTGACAAAAGAATGTTTTTGTAAGAAACAAAGTTAAGGAAGTAAAGGTGTTAACATACAGTGATTGGTCACGTGACACTGACAGCTGAGAAGATGAAGTCATACAGGACTGTAGCTGCTCTCAGTGGAGGAGTTCTGACTCTCTTCTCTGACCCACCTGATTTATTTAGCTGCTGTTTTCATTTTGTCATCTGACAGGTGTGACACATTAGCTTCAGGTGTGGAAGGAAACAGTGTCTGTGTTCATCTGTAATAATGACAGAGCTCATGTGCAGTAACTCATTATTGATGAGAGCTGTGTGTTTCTCCTGCAGGGTGAAGTACTTCAGAGGACGGAAACTGAATGCAGAATACGAGATCCGTGTGGAACAGGTGTGTTTTTTTTGTTTTTTTTTTAAATCTCAAACGCTCTCTGAAGCATTGTGAATCTGAACAACTCTCTTGTCTTTCTCATGACTGTTGTTATCAGACAGACTGATGTGCTTTACACTGATGCTGGTCTGTGTGTGTGTTGTTTTACTCGGCCAGCGTCTAGACCTGAACTATGCCAGTGCAGATACCATCGGCTTGTTACTGTACATCTGTAAATCGTTGCATGCTCAGTTTCCTGTGAAGCAGCAGTTATTTAGTGATATGAACAGTCCGACTCAATTAGATGCTATAAAACCAGTTGTGTTTTAATGAGGTGAGTTATATGTTCAGCAGAAGTATCCAGGAGAAATAATCCAAACATGGATTTATCAACCAGGATTGTGCAAGAAACATTCAGAGAATATACACTACCAGTCACAAGTTTGGAAACACTTGACTCTGAAGACATTTGATTAAACGTTAAAAATGTAAAAATAAAAATATTGTACCAACATATTAATTTCAATTTAATTTTTGTTATTCGAAAGCTACAATTTTTGAAATTTGAAATAGAACTCTTCAAAACTCTTTAAAAATCTTCTCAGGATGATTCCTCAAGAAACTGGGTGATGGAAAATGTCAAGGAAATTTTATGTAAATTCTAGACGCAGGGTCTAGACTATATTGAATATGCTATAATATATCCTATTTTACTTAATTTTAAATTTTCTTTAGTCACAGCATAATTCCTAAAGTTACATTTGTGTTATTTCATAGTTGTGATAAGTTTACTATTATTCATAAATTAAAAAAATATGAACAAAGAAAAAGTGTTTCCAAACTTTTGACTTGTAGTGTATAATGACTCCAAACACATTTGTCTATTTCAGTCTGTATATGTGTGAAGGTCAGTACAGATCAGAGCTTGTGCAGCTGTCATCATGATAACTGTTCTTATTTGTTTTGTGAAACAATTGTGCTTCCTTTCAAATGGATTGTGTTTTGCCCAGATGGTTTTGGATAAACAATAATGTCTGCTTTTTGGAGGCACTGTACCTGGGGCTGGGGAACCCAGGACCCCCATAAGGTGGATGGGTCTAAAATACACTTGGGTGGGTG
Source organism: Chromobotia macracanthus (assembly GCA_036877525.1). Taxonomy (NCBI): domain Eukaryota; kingdom Metazoa; phylum Chordata; class Actinopteri; order Cypriniformes; family Botiidae; genus Chromobotia; species Chromobotia macracanthus. The sequence continues at coordinate 8,201,869 of JAZGTH010000022.1, forward strand.
CTCATGATATTTTTATTTTAATACAAATAATAATAATGTATTATAAAATAAATAATAAATGATAAATAATAATGACAAATCTGATTAAATTTGTGCAGTGTATACGGTAAATTTGGTGTTTTGTTTTAAAATCACTGTGACTGAAGGATAGTTGTCATGTGTTTTTAAAATGTGCATGACATCTTTTACTGCTTGCTTTAAGCTAACTTTACTGAAAAAATGGGGAACGATAAACCTCACTCGGAGTCAAGAAGTGAAAGCGTCTTAATGACTTTATTGAGGGGCCATTTTCTGTCATTGTCTTTCTACTGTATTTATCAGGGGTCAGCGTAGGCCTGCTGTTTAGAAAGATGGCTTTGTAACCAGAAGGTCGCCAGTTCATTTACAAATGCCGGCAGTGAACAAGTTGGTTGGTTCTCTTGAGCAAAGAGAGTGAACAAGAACTGAGGTTCTCTTGAGCAAAGCACCTGACCCCTGATTGTTCCCCGGGTGTTGCAGTGCTGCCCACTGATCTGTGTGTTTTGTGTGTGTTCCCAACTCACTACTTTAGTTTGTATGCACTAATTCTATGGGTTAAATGCTGAGGATCAGTTCTGGGTATGGGTCACCAAACTTGGCTTGCATGTCACTTTTTGGCTTGCATGTCACGCATTCATTCATCTGCTCAATATTGGGTTTTTGTATTCTTTACAGGAATTGGAAACATGCTTGCCCGTTTTTCATTATTAATGGACCTAAAGGTTGCGATGAAGAATAGTGACAGCTTGTTAGTGACTATAAATGAAGTGCTGTTTGCATTATTTTGAATAACTACATGTTTAAAGTCTAGTCTTAGATAAATTAAGATATAAATAAATTAGAGCACTTCTTGAACTGAATCAAGCACTACTTAGATAAGATGCCTTATAAGGTGCCATCTGGTTCTTAAATTGCAGCCATGACTGCACAGAGAGAGAGAGAAAACACGTCTGTGATACGGGCTGATGTTGGAGCAACTATTGCTCTTCTGCATGCGCTTCAGTCTCGCCTCATGTGACCTGCAGCTGGATCTCCCTCATTTGTTTGGATCTGCAGAAAACTAACCCACATACTGTTTCTTCTCCAGGCCTGATGTTATCTGTAGCCTTTCACAGACCTCACAGCACCAAGACAGACAGCAGATGCTTTGTGCTCCTTCAAAGTGTCTGTTTTTGAGGCCTGTTCACAACCAGCCCAAGTTGTTGTGTGCGTGTTTGACGGTTGATTGAGCGTTTACTGACACCTGTGAAGAGAGAGCTCAGTGTGAACAGGTATCGCAGCTACATTCGTGTCCGGAAATGTTGTTGTCCTCAGCTCTGGCCAGCGCTTGTTCCTGTGTGTCAGGACGACAACTGTTATGAATTCAGGTAACTGGTGGAACAGAACAATTTACAATCCTGTGAGGTCTGCGTTTGGCCTGACATTTGTTCTTACGTGACCATCCTGATGTTTTCTGGGCATGACATGAGGAGGAACATCTGCTTCACAGACCAGCATCTTCATCGGAGGATCTGTGTGTCTGATAAAGCCACCATCTGCTGTGATGTTGGACCTCTGAATGTTTGTTCTCTGGCTTTTCTGGCATCCAGTTGAAGTTCCTCACAGTTCTGGATGAATCGGTCAGGTTTAAATCATTACTAGCTTGTTAAATCAATTTCTTGAGGACTTCCTCAAGCTTTCTTATGTACAGTAAATGTGTGGAGTGCAGATTGAACGTGCCGATCAGGTGATATGAAGAGGTTATTATGTTTGTTCTCTTCATGCCTGTGTTTATAATGTTCATACAGCAGTATGTATGCTGTGTGCAGTAGGTTTTATAGGACATGCAGCTCTCTCTTTGTGTCAGTTATTCAGAGCTCTGTATTCTGCCCAGCTGTTGGAGATTCAATTCCAAATTACTACAGGGCAACAGAGAGCTAAAATCAAACCGTGTGCTGAATGGAATGTACTGCGGTGAAGTTACATGGCTTGTGATGTTCCCACAGGATCTCTGTGTGGAAGAAAACAGCCATTTCCTTTCCAATTAAATCTGCCATTTCTCTGAATGAAGACTTTTTTTTTTTTTTGGAGGAAGAGAAAACAAGAAAAGAGATGCATATTTATCGTATATTTGTATTTTTTATCCTTTTTCTTTTTTTAAATTTATTTTATTCCAATTTTTACACTGTTGTTAACACGACAGTAATTACTTAATTATTTGTAAACCACAAAGCGGGACAGTCGTGCAATACATTTCACTGCATGTTGTACTGTGTATGATTATGTATGTGACAAATAAAATTTGAATGCAGAGGAGTTTCATTTCAGAACTGTACAGGAACAACACAGAAAAGTCAGCAGCTGGGCTACAAATTGTTTATAACTCGGTGTGATCGTACAGCAATGAAAACTGTTCATAATGTTGTCAAGACAAACCTGAAATTGAATTATTGTATAAAGTCTGACTCAAAACTCAGTTTAAGTTTAAGCTTCTACGAGATCATGACCACCAAAGACATGAGACAGACCTTCATCCTCTTCATCAGTCTGCCTGTCACACACAAATACACACAGTATATTGTACACAGTATATTATATATATACACACACACACACACAGAATATTATACACATAAAGCCTTACTGCTGGACAAGACTTTTTTTAAACCTTTTTCCAAAAAATACAAAGGCGATAAGAAAACAGATAAAGTCTGCTTTGAATACTGAAGCTCCAGCGTCTCAGTTTGACTTCAGTCCTCAAGCTTTACATTTGCCCTTCAGTCAGATCCACACAGATGGGATGAAGGTTGAAGAGGGAATTAAACAAACATCACTCGTTTGTCCTTTGGATTCTTCCCTGTTTGTCTTTCCCAGGGTGGGAATGGGTCCAAAACCTAAATATGTTAGCCAGATTGTTACCATGGCAGCTTGATCCTGGCACTGGTCCTGCACTCGCGTCCTGAAGCGCTGCTGCCCCCTCCACCAATCCAGTTGATAGATGAGCCCGCCTCTGTGCCTACCAGCCAATCAGAGTGACTGATGAGTGTGTTCTCAGAGCTTCCTGAAGTCTTTACCAAAGAAAGTGTCGCTAGTTTTTCTGCCCAGACAGTGTGTGTGTGTCTATGAGTGTGTTTGTGTGTCTGTCTCTGTGTGTTTGTGAGTATACTGTGTGTGGATCATGTCAGAGTAGCTGTTAGTCAGTGTAAATGCCCTGTGTAAAACTCTTCAGTTGTGTAAGTTTAACACCAGTGTCTTACTCTGTGCTCATTTTCGGCTCAGTGTTGCTCCTCTGTCTCTCAGATATGTGGCTCTAAATCTCAGTATGTTTATTAAGGTTGCCGGGTTACTGTGGTCACATGATCCTCCAGCAGCCCTGTGGTCAAAGATGCCTCTGACTCCATTTAAAGCTTCTGGAAAGATCTCACTGTGTGAGAGCTGGATAATCACAATGTCCTCAAACAAACCAGAGACATTAACAGCTCAATACTAGTCTTTTAGAATGTGTTTAAAACGGTCATGTTTACACTCTCAAGTTCCCCATCAATACAGGATGTTTAGGGTGGTATTGTTAAATGATTTATAGAACTGTGGCAGTCATCTGTGTGTATGTGTTTCAGGCGGAGTTCTCAGAGATCAATCTAGCATCTTACGTGAACTCAGGCTGTATTGTGGACATGCAAGTGAACAAAGGAGGAGGTAAAGTGATCAGGTGAGATGTCACAGACTGAGATCATTTCAAACATCTCACACAGGCAGTGTGTACGCCGAGCTTTACAGATGTGAGTAGGCAAGTTACTGTAACACGATCATACAGGAAGTGATGCATACAGAAGAAAATTATTCAGAATATGCCAAATATAGCAAAACATGGCAGCATCCATAAATGCTTGCACAGAGAAAACAGCAGGAATATCTGTGGACTTTTATCTGTAGACAATTCATAGCAGAGTAAGTACAGCCTATATATCAGACAGGTGGGAAACAGTAATATAGAGTTCTTCTATGGACTTTATTGATGCTAAATGGAACTTGAGGGTTTTTACATGGACGTCCCTGAGTGTGCTGAGAACACAGCCATGTTCTGCAGTGTGTGTTTCTTTGAAGGTCTTATAGTGGATGTGTGTCTGTGTGAGTTTCTGTGTATGTTTCTGTGTGAGTGTGTCACTGTCTGTCTGTCTGTGCATGTCTGTGTGAGTGTGTGTAATCTTTGATTGACTTTGTTTGACTGTTTGATTGGTTTTCTCCATTCACACTTCAGTCACAGTAAATAACAGTCTGACTGGTCTGATGTTTCTGTCTGCTGTTCTTTGAACTTCACCTGGCACTTCACCTGGCATTCAAATCAGTATTGACTAATTCATGTTCTCTATTGAGAACACTTCACAGTGAGCTACACACAGTGGTGTGAGCACATACTGCTGACACCTTCCTTACATTTCTCTTTCTTGTTTAATACTCAGAGAAATGGCTTGTGGATTCTAACAGAAGAACAGTGAATCTGGAGCGAGCTGACAGTCTAACTGCTCCAGTAGATATTCCATCTGCAGGATCCATATGCTGCACATTCCTGTAAACCACAACCAGTGTTTTCTAGAGAGCATTAAATGTTTCTCACAGGCTGTTTTTAACCTCTGTCAGTAATTAATAAAACTGATGTTGTGTTTGAATCTGAATCTGTTGATTGATTACAAATGAGTTTGTGATGTGATTATTCTGTTGTCTGTCTGTGTCTCTGATTTCCTGCAGATCTTTTAAGCCAGATTTTGTGCTCATTCGGCAGCACGCCTACAGCATGACCCCGGGGGAGGACTTCAGGAATCTGGTGATCGGTCTGCATTATGGTGCCATTCCCAGCGTTAACTCGCTCTTCTCCATCTACAACTTCTGCAGCAAACCCTGGGTGGTGCGTCAACTGCACTATAATTTACATCCTCTCTTTAATCTTTATTATGACACCAATACTTGAGCAGTGCATGACAGAACTGTTCACAGAACAGAAGAGTCAATATTTATTTATAATAATATAATAATGTAAATCTATTATATAGATTTATAGAGACTTTGTGAGCTTTCAGTGAGCTGGAAGAAAATCAGTCAGTCCATTACTAACAGCAGTGAGTTTTATTATCTTCACAGACTGAGAGGTCATCTTCATAACTGTTCTTAGACCAGCACACGTCATGTTTCATCATCCTGAACAGGTTCAAACATGCTGCAGACGACAGTGTTGTAGTTAATAAATATTAGTTTAGTTACTTCTTGGCACAAATGAAACTCTTACAAATAAATGCACTTGTTTTTCTAAACACTCTTTCAAATATCGTTTTCATTCTTTCTACTTACTGACAAACCACACACAGGATTGTGGGATATCATATGCAGGAAGGATACGTATTTCTGTGCTGCCCTCAAACACTGAGCAGACGACGGTCACTCAGTGGACAGAGTGAGGTTGTGCTCTGCCTCCAGACAGCAGTGTGGTTGAGGTGTCACACTCAGTCACAGCATTCTGTGTTGCCAACTATTTGAAATAGAAAGAAGATGAAGTCCGCTTGAAAAGTCACCAAATGGCATCACATGCTATTTTGCATGTTCATGACATCACTGCGTCTAGTGTTCTGTCTAGTGTTTCTTCACTTCTCTTACTGTCTAATATACATCTTTTCTGTTTCTGAAGTCACAAATATTAGCTACAAAGTCACAAGCTGGCAACACTGTTCACGCAGTTGCTGTGGTTTGTCATTAACTCCAGTGAGCTGATGCACCTGTGAGGAAAGATCTGACCCCCTTACACAAGACAAAACAGCCCCTGAAGCAGAAAAAAATCTGCCATAATCAGGGTTGAAATGGAAGTGCTGCATGTGTGTTTTAGATGTTGTGTCTTCTGTGTGTCAGGAGTGTTTATTTGCTCATGTGTCGTTTAACCCTACAGTTCTCACACATGATCAAGCTGTACCAGTCTCTGGGTCCAGAGAAGTTTCCTCTGAATGAACAGACCTTCTTCCCCAACCACACACAGATGGTGAGTTGCTCACATTCACACCTGTAATTCCTCACACATTCAGCAGACATCCAGAGAGCTTCACTGGTCTGTGACCTCTGAGCCGAACACTTGAAGTGACTTTATTATGTGTTAACTGCTTTATAAAAGCAGCTGTAGCAGATTGTGGATACAGCATAAGTCTTTAAAAACAAAAGTCTTTAATCCACGGCCCTCTTGTACCATTAACGCTTTATAAACAAAGACTACAGAGTCATTTTCACAATATTTATTATAAAAATATAAAAAAAGAAATTAAAAATCAAAACATTCTTGAAAGGCCCTAATATTGTTCACACTAGAGGTCTTCATGGGTTCACTTGGATCCAAAAACCTGAGGTCTGACCCGAGCGGATTCAAGTCCAAAACTTTGATGAGTGCCTCAGACATGGGTCTGGTTCGTTATTAGTTGCTTGTGTAGACTTGGGTCTTGGGTAATTTAAAATAATTTTAAAATAAATGTGCCTTTTCCAAATGGAACCGATCAGACCCGATCCCTTTAACGGAGTGTCAAAAAACGTGTTATTTACAATAAACAGCTTTTGCACTAACCCCGCAAACCAATATCTGGTTGTGATAGACAACAATACAAAAGACGTCATACACCGTATTGGCGTAACACAAAAGGCGTGTGACGTCAACTTTTGACGCGACCAACCAAGTTACCTTCCTTCTTTAGTTGAACTCAGAAATAACTTATATCCATCAGACAGGCAAAAATATAAAGTAATAATAAATAAGTAAATTAATAAATGAAAGTAATGAAGCAGCGGTCAAATCAGTCAGCGGAGCAGCAGGATATTTATCCTGACTGACTGCGGGCCTGCAGGCTATGCACGCGTCAATGCCGTTTACGTTCGGGTCCAGTTGGGTTCGAAAATAAATGGCATCAGGTTGGGTCAGACTCGGGTCTAATTTTATCGGGTCTGTCTCAGGTCGGGTTTTGCTTGTAAAAAATTAATTTATGCATGTTGGGTTCGGGTAAGAGGTGATTCGGGTTGATTCAGGTCTGGATTTTAGGACCAGAGAAGACCTCTAGTACACACACACAGGCTTTCTGCATTTGATGTGATACATGATTGATTTGACTCAGATGTGTTGACACAATTTTCACCTGTTAACATATCAGTTAGAGGCTGAGATGATATTACTGAACAACACTGATTCCAGACCAGCAGCCAAACATTAAAATGTGTGTGTCTATGGGTTTACTTAACCATATATTTGTACCCAAATATCAGCAAAACTTGAAAAATTTGAGCAAAACCTCTTTTTGGGACATCCTCATTTGTAAAAACTATAAAAATATAGTGAATAAAGTTGAAAAATGCAGAAAGGTTTCTGTTAGTGTTAGAGTGTGGGTTAGGTTAGGTTATATTGTTTATAACTAGCTGTGTATATAAACAAAAATCAGAAGTCTATGGAATGTTCACATTTAGATAGTTAAACATGTTAGAGCAGGTTTACACAATCATATCAGCCTCCAACTGTAGGATCATCTGAGAAAAACTGCCAAACAAACAGGCTTTCTGAAGACAAGAAACTGAGGATGTCTTGACCTGCCTATAAATAGACGTGATTTCCCCATAGTGTCAAAGCCATGACGCAGCGTCTTGTTCCCTCGAACGGGAACATCTCCGGTTATGTATGTAACTTGGTTCCATGAGACAGGGGTTGAAATGCTACGTCCCCACACTTCAGTCATGCCTGCACAGTCTTCCTTCAGACTTAGAAACTGATGACATCTTTTGCACGCACCTTTTAAGGGTTATGTGGGGCACAACACTACTTGACGTGCCCTTGACCTGATTTCACACGTTTTCAAACCCGATTGTGTCTGAAGCGTGTTCCCTACAGTGTCAAAGCCACAATGCAGCATCTCAGTCTCTGTTACATGTTCTGTCTGATATACATCAGTATCCGTACACATTGTTACGGAATAAGGTTGTTACGTTCTTCAGGTTGCTGACTTCAGGGTGCTGGGCTAAATGACCTCAGGGTGCTGGGCTAAATGACTTCAGGCTGGCACATAATATTGCATTATTTTCCTATCTAGAAATGAATTGGCGGTTTGTTATTGAAGGATATATCAATTTCATCTTCTGTGTCTAACAATTATCGTGTTTCAGTCATCTCAATAATAAAAAAGTAATTCAGTCACAATATTATAGCTTATATCACAAACAACAAGAGAAAACAAATGGAGAAAATAAAAAGCATTGATTGCTCCACTCAGCAGTTTCTCTCTTTTGCTGAAAGGTTAATTTTCAGCTGTTTACATTATAAAAATATACAGCAGATCTATAATAAGTGTGGTTAATGAGACATACACATCCTATATATGTGCTTACAGTGCAAACTGAACATTACAGCACAATCCAGAGGGAAGCAGAGACAATAAATACAGTATAAATCCTAGACATTATATATATCTGCATACATATACAATAGCAGTCATTTTAATATTTAAAATCAGTCAAAAGCAGTACATCACTGTACAAGAGTTTTTGCTGCATGTTCATGGATTATTGCCTTCATAAAGAATTTGTTACTTAATATTTCTGATGAATTTTGTGGGTTATGTTAATGAGCATCAGTCCAAATGAAGATTTGCATTAACTGCGTCAGGCCTCACAGCTAAATGAGTTTCCATTCTTGATTGGACAGAATCGTGATTCAGAAGGAGGTTTAGTGCTCACTGGAGAACAGGGACAACAAGCACAATGCAGGTGTGTCTGAGTGTCACATGATCTTATTAAACAATTACACAGAATCATCTGACACTTCCCATTGAATTCATTCATTTCACAGATGGTTTGTAAAACACTTGTTGTGACGTTCAGAAACCAGTGACACCTCCGTTTACCAGACACGCTCTGCTTTTCTCTCACTTTGTGTTTCTGTGACTCACTGTAAATGTGTGCGCTACAGATGCCTAGAATCACAGTTAGCACCTGAAACACTATTAGATGTGGGCAGGATTGGTATTGATGGGGTTTGGTCAGGCAGGTCTGAGGGTCGGGGCTAATGTTAGGTCAGCTCAGGTGTTGATGGAGTCTGAGGGGAGGGACTGATATTAAGTCAGCTCAGGGGTTGGTGGTGTCCATGAAGTCTGAGGGGAGGGGCTGATATTAGGTTAGCTCAGGGGTTGGTGGTGTCGATGGAGTCTGAGGGGAGGGGCTGGTAATAGGTTAGCTCAGGGGTTGGTGGTGTCGATGGAGTCTGAGGGGAGGGGCTGATATTAGGTTAGCTCAGGGGTCGGTGGTGTCGATGGAGTCTGGGAGGCGGGGCTGATGTTAGGTCAGCTCAGGGGTTGGTGGTGTTGATGGTCTCTTTGTCTCTGGTGGTCATTCCCCGGTACCAGCTGCAGTAACCCTCTTTCTGCTGGATGCAGGAGTAGTGGCGGGACTGGTAACCAGGGTAACCGAAGTGCGACAACATGTCTGTCCACAGGCATTCATTCTTGGAGGTCACGAAGCAGGGCAGGAAGTGACATGGTTTAATCTACAATGAGCAGAGACAAGACAGATGAGAATTGATCCACAGCATAGACTCACAGTAGAGTGAGACGAAATCACAGGTCTGCTCATACAGCATACAGCTGTAGATGTGACTGTCACACAGGTCCAGAAAAACTAAACCAACTGCACTTGGATGTATGACTTCATTTGAAACAGAAGCTGATGAAGGCAGATGAATTTTCAGTAGAATGATCATGTGAGATGTTCATGCTCTTAGTGTCATTTTGTGGATGTTTCTATAGCTGATGCTTATGAGCTCCTACTCAGATTTCAGTGCTCACTTTGGCTTTTGAATGATATCTGAATGCTTTTGAAAGATCTTATGGAGCTTCCAAAATCAAAGCCTTTATATAATGGCAGTAAATTATATTTGCAGGGGTGGTATGAATACTTTCATTCATAACAGATTTAGAAGCTCTTTCTCTAGTAGTCTCTGTCTTGTGCTGATAATAGCAGCTTTTTGTGCAATCAGATGTACATAAGTAAGTTTAATTAGTGTTTTAAATATGCTGGTTATAATCAAGAAACTTAAAAATTAACTTCAAATGAACATACTGCATAACAGTAACCCTACCTGAATGCTTCAAATCTGTTTAGTCAATAATATCAACTATTATTAACTGTGCGTTTTCCTTCCCTTACAATAGTGTAAATGTCTGGCCACTTACCCTGCAGTTACAGCCCAGCTGATAGCGATGGTTGATGCCCTTCTTCTGTGCCAGAGACAGGCGCTCCCACCTCTCATTAAAGTTACAGAGTCCAGTGTAGACTTTACCATCATGAACACGACCTGCAGCAGATACAGCAGCTCAATTTCATCAGTAATTCCATCAGTTGTGTCTCAATACCCAGAAATCCCTGCACCCAACTTACAGGACAGTGTGTATTTGAGGGTCCCGTGTCGCTGTTTATTCAGAAGTCCAAAAAGGCTCAAGATAATATATCAACCGCACTATATTTGTGCTGTTCAGAACTCTCTGGAGGGTAACAGGGTAATGTAATGCATTGGAGTACGGCTGGATTAACTGGTTACCCGTTTCGCAGGCCCGTTTAACAATTATTATCACCCAAATAGTATATATTACAGGCTGTGTAAGTGTAGAGATGTGCTGATGATGTTATAGTCTCACCTGTGATCAGGTTTGAGTGTAGGGATGATGTCACAGGCTCACCTGTGATCAGGTGTGAGTTTAAGGATGATGTGATAGTGTCACCTGTGATCAGGTATGAGTGTAGTGATGATGTCACAGTCTCACCTGTGATCAGGTACTGGTATTTATTGATGTCAAACTTTACTCCACACATGCTCTCAGAGTCGTGAGTATAGATGTACTGCACGTGCTGGACTTTATCGAAGCCTTTATACATCTGCACAATGACGAGAGAGAGAATTAAGCTGAGAACTCGGCTCTGTCTATAGTTCAGCACATACTGTAGTTGAGTTACAGTTAAAGATTATGATTTTTTTTAATGTGTGGTTTAATATGCCACCTGTTTGGAAACAAACACTTTGCTCCCTTTGAGTCCACACATAAACTGAGTGCAGTTTGACAGGGTAAATATTTGGTTTTGATTTTAACAGTGTGAGATTTCTGCCTATGAAACAGGAAGTGACAGGATAGTGTGTGCAGACCGACATTCAAACTGTTTCACAGGACAAACGCTTTTCTTGTTTATTTGGCAAAGTTGTTTGTTTACTTTAGAGAAATCTTTATATAGGTGAAGAAGTACAAAACATTTTAAACACTGAAACCCAAAGTAACGTCTTCTCAGCTGTGGGTTTGTCCTGTTCTCTGTGGATTCAGCAGTTCTTCACTATGTACTGGTGTTGTGTTTTGCTTTGTTTATGGTTGTGGTTTTGTTACCTTCATCTGTTTGATGGTGTAGCGCAGGGTCCCAAACGGCCCCTCATTCAGAAGTTTCTTGCCCACCACTTTTGCCCTGATGACTGCAGACAGACACACAGACATGCTGGTTAATACCAGGAAACATATTCCATGAAACCAGAGTTTCTCAATACACAATCATGTCTCCAGCTCTGAGAACTTCACAACTTACTCTTGAACTCTGTTACAAAGCCTACCTAGACAGCAACTTGTATTGCCCTTTCAGATGGCTCATTTTGGCCAAATTATATAGCAATATCATGTGTCCCGTGCATGATACAGAAAGATGGTGGACAAGAGAAATCAATGTTGATTACAAATAAGGTGATTTCATTCAGTTACCTACAGCAGACTCACAGATGTTTGAAGCTTTCGTTGCTAATGCGTTTTTTAGAAAATGTGCACAGCGGGTCTGATTCTGGGTCCGACAGGATGTGACGCTACAGTGAGGATCTGGCGGCCCCTCAGAGACCCCAGAATGAGGCCGGGTCAGTATGAAAAGCCTCCATAATCCCCAGCATTCAGGGCAGTGCAGTAACTTGACACGCGTCCTTCACATTCCTGCTGGACCTTCATAGAGGAGCTGCCGCCCAAACATCATGACCTGAAGCCTCATTTACAGCACTGAATGATCATTCAAGATCTCCAGACCCTCTCTCACCTGCTCTCTCTCTCAGAGCACAGGTCAGGTGACTGTGAAATGTTTATCTTTCCCTGCTGGAATTCCTTCCCGGAATTCTTTGAGGCTCAAATTCCTCAGACCAATAAAAACAAGGAAAAGTTAATTCCTGCAGCTTGAATAGAAAGTTCCAGAAACTTCTTTCACCTTCATTATTGTCTCAGATCTGTCAGAGAGGAAACATCTCCACCTCCACATTAAACTCCATCATCACCATCATGTACTCGCCCTGATGCTCTTGTGTGAAGCACACAGATGTTTTAGAATGCTTATATACAGCAAATAGAGGATAAAGCACCATCACTGGATCACGTCCAGATGAGTGAAAGTACATTAAATGACTCCAGAACAGAATGAATATAAACTTAAGATGTCTGGACGACTGTTATGATGCTTTTATTTGTTTTAGTTTTACGGATACATTCACTATGAACTGTTGCTCTTCACCATAAGCTGTTTGTATTTCACAGATGAATAAAGGTGGATGGATTTTGGGTGTTAAGGAACTGATGGCAGATTTGAAACAGAACATACATGCCTGCGTAAGAGTGCCAATGTGACCCTTTCCACTACATTTATGTTTACGCATTTGGCAGACACTTTTATCCTAAGCAGTGTCCTGAAAAACAGTGTATTAAAGGTATACAGTTTTATCAGTACATGTGCTCCCCTGGGAATTGAACCCACAACCACAACCAAAAGTTCATGGCATTGAACTTGAGGTTTTTTGAGCTGCATTCTGATTGGCTGTGACATTTTCTCTTGTGACCTCTTGAGCTTACCTGCTACCTCCAGTATTGGTCTCTCTGATCTGTCAAACTCTCACTGCAGGCGATTTCAGAATGCCCATTCATGTTTATGGGACCTAATTCCAGAAAGCAGGCACTCTGTATGACTTCCACCTGAGCAGAGTCCTTCAGACTGCAGCCCTGCCTACAGGTGGCTATATTTAAGTGCATCGAAATGCACACAACAGCCTTGAGGTATTGGCCTGCTGTCACTCAAACATATTCATGTCCAGTGTTGGACTTACATTCTGAAAGTAGGAGGCTGTTGAGTGTAAGATGGTTACATCACTCACTCGTGTTCACCATGAGGTTTAGTGATGTGTGCTTTATTTCACATTGTCATTGTTTGTTGTATGACCAGTTATTTCCTTGTGTTTTTAATTATTCAAGGATCACTTTAACTCGCTCTCATAACTGTAAATATTAAACTTCAACATGTGAACAGAAATGGACACATTTGTTTTTAATTGACCGTCAGGTGAGATGGTAACTCTGTGGAGCCATGTGGAGTTGATAAAGTTTGGGAGAGTTTGTTTTCAACTGGTTCTCTGTATGAGCTGATGTTTATCTGGTCCATGTTGAGACACCCAGCCCTGCCCAGAACGTCCTCTCACACACATTGCCTCACCCCACAGCCACGTCAGATGGGAACCAGACCTTCTCTGGCAGGATATTAAACTTCAGGGGCCAGAGTGCAGGGTAAAAACTAATCTAGAGGCTGCCAGAGCTGTAGTGCAGCAATCCAGAATGAATGAGCAATTTCAATTGGCTTCAAAACTCCTGCCAACTGGAGCTCTGTGATATCAGCGCTGCTAAACTCAGGTCTGTAGTGGCATTCTGGCAGAAAATTATACTGGAGCTCAAAATGTGTATTAAACATCCACAAATGTTGTCACCTGGTAATAAACCAGTGAGATCTCTCCTTCAATTATACTTGCATGTTGCATGAGGCAACAAGTGAATCAGGCACTCAAAAGAACTGCATCAGGAATGAATGGAAATCTGTCTCACTCCTCTGAGTATGAGGAGAACACCAGGCTTTTATCAGGAGTAGATTCATGTCATCACTGAAGCTCTGCTCCTCCAGCACACCCACACACATGTTGGGTTTTCAAGTTTTATGGGGACATTACATAGATGTAATCTTTTTTTTATACTATACGAACTGTATATCCCCTAACCTACCCCTAACAGAAACCTTGATGATGGGTGTCACCTCAGCCTAATTCAAACCCTTTGATTCTTGACTTAATAAATCCAAGGAAAGTGTTTTTCTTTTTACTTTAAAACAACAATATAATCACACATCTGTCCTCTCCAAAAGAACCAGCGAGTTGATATACCACATTCATCAGTCATAATAAATTAAGGGTCAAAAGGCATAGCCCCTTGTGGTTTAGATGTAACATGGCACTGATCACTGTGGTGGACATCACACATCAGAGGCTTCACTGTGGATAACTGAGAGGTGTTTTCATAGCAGTTCTTGACTAAAGACACAGATTCAGGGTTTTCAAATGGACCAGCCTGAAGCGTATGCAGGAGTCACATCAGACCATCTGATGGCCACAAAATATGTTACACATGGCAACAGAAAGTGAAGCTGCATTCTACAGTAGTGAAAGAAATCTGCAGGCCTGGCTCGCAGCCACCGATTCAGACATGCTAACAAAAGTTGCACTCTTCTTCTTTCATACAGGGTGAATGCAACACAGCCAAAGTCAGATTTTATGGGACATCTCAATATCTAGTTTATCCACAAACACTCTCATCAGTATGCAAGTCATAAGTGCCCTCTTAACCAGACAGTGAGCCTTTGAGCCCACTCAAAAACTCCCAGCACAGTTTCTGCTACAGCTTCAGGAAGCAGCGCGCCTCACAAATGCGTGTGTTGGCGTTTGAGATGAAACCTTCAAAAGGGATTTTGTGGGTTTGGTGGCCTGAAGCATGACAGATTTTGAACAGATGAAAGACAGCAGAGGGCTGCTTGTGTATGGATGAGGAAAGCTGAAGTGAAGGGTGTTAAATCATTGGCTATATCATGAGTCAGGAGCGAGTTTACCTGCTTCAAGGAAATGGATTGGATGGTGAAAGGTTGAAAAAGTCCTTGAAGACATCACCTTCAGAGTTGTTACATTTCATTGTAATACACTGAGACATTATTTTTTATTTGGTATAACTTGCACCCATATTTTCTAACTAGATCATGAATGCGATTTGGAACGTAAGCAGAGTAATGTTTGTTTTATGTGTATTAAGTTTGTGGCATCCTCTGCTTCAGGGCTAAGATCAGCAAAAACAACACCGAATTATATAACATCCTCTAAGAGTTCTCTGTTTTTACTCTTCTCACAAACTGAACTGAAGTTAAAATGGTTAAACTGGCCTGAGAATAATGAATGAACAGATGTATTTCTGATTTCAGTCGCCCCTTCCACAGTCATTCATTCTTCAGAAAACAAACTTGTTCTACACACTTTGCTCTATTTCCATTAATGTGACTGAAAACCTTCCTAATAACAATAACAAGTTATTGATTTCCTCGTAGGAAATCCAATAGTAACTTGCGTTATTCTAATGAACCAGCGAGTCACTGACCTGTCAATCATGTCACTCGTCAGACATTAAAAGTAAGTACAGAGCGAAACCATTTCAGGATCCGAGCACCTTCCTAAACCTGCTTGAGTTAGTGCCGCGCGCTGCAGGCTGTTGCCATGGAGACCGTGAAATCTCCAGTTGCGCTGGTAACTGCGCGAAACTTTGCGCGTCACTTAGTTACAGCGCCAGTGACGCACTTCAGCGCGCTGCCGCGACTTCTAAATGACTTTCCCACACGTACAGCACGCCAGCATCCACTACTGTAGTACTGTAGTGATGGTCTTAATGATTGAGACACGATTCGTTTGGTTATTGTGAGAAAGAAGAAGTCCCTCAGCTGACAGCGCTTATCTGAGTGAGATGTTATATAATACAGAATGTCTTTACATCCCTGCATCACACCCTCCTCCGTCATATTAAATAGTGTCTGAAAATATTCAATACTTCACGCTCACACGCGCACGCGCTACTCACCGATGTCGGAGTGGCAGTACGCGTCCTGTGGATGCGACATCGCGCATGAGCACGCGTCTGTCGGCGGGTACATGTGCAGGCAGAAGAGGCCTGCCGTCAGCACTGCTAACACGTAACACGACTTCATGATGAAGTGCGATGCGACTGATGCGACTGATGCGACTCCTGCTGCGTTTGTCCGGCGCGCTCTAGTGTGCACACTGCTGCCAGTGCGCGACAGACACCAATCCCATATAGTGCGCCAGTAGTGACGTCACGCGCGAGCGCTGCAGGCCTCGGCCAATCGCGTGGCGCGCCGTTTAACATTACAGATGCATGACGTGATGGAAGTGACGTGACGTGTCTTCTGAGGTTCTGTACAGCAGATCATTTCCACTATGAGGCAGCACACTGAGGTGGAAAATTGAGTCAGTCTTGGAAACAGACACATAAATGTGAATGACTTGCTGTTATATTATGGGCTGAAAGAAGTTTATAGGCAAAATGTGTTTCATTATTCATATATAGTTACTAATCAAAAGTGTAGACACACTTTCCCATTCTCACTGTTGTTCTGGAATGTGGAGAACAGTCATAATAAAGACATTAACAGTTTGAAATAGCAACTGAAATAATATAGTGACAAAAGAAACTTTTTAAAAATCAAAATGATGTAACCACTCTGTGTAGATTAAACTTCACCAGGGCATCCTGGGATACTTGAATATAATGGAGTTGTCATGTGCGCTGACACTGTTTCCTCACTCTCTGCTTCATGTTCTGTGAGGAAATTTATACGGAGACCCGAATTCTGTTTGTCTACAAAATACTTTTCAAGCATTTAAGAATTAGCCTGTAGATAGATGTTAGTTAACGTAGGTTTTAGTTAATGAGCAGCATAAATTCAGCCCAGTCTTTGGACTGGTAGTTTACATACTTTGCTTCACTAATGTTTTTCTTGTGGTTTGTATTAAATTTATGTTGCATGACGACGTATTTAATATTAGAAACTTACTTAAGTATTACATCATTCTGCAAATATATAAACATGATTATGTGAGCTTTCGTCTGACTGTCTGTGCCCCAAACATTCTTCATTTATGCCATATGCTGTTGATTCTGTTACTCAGAGAATTTCTTGGCTGGTGTGTGAACTGATGCAAAACGAAACTACTGTATAACTGCATGTGTTATATCAGAGCAGAGTATTTCACACTCTCTGACACTAATGCACATTACAAACAGAGTCTCTGAGCAGAACAGCTTGTGTAATTCCAGTTAAAGCAGTGAGCTGAGTCCCATGATCCTCTAGTGCGGCCCTGAACTTATGAATTAGCCAGAATAATTATAATCCTGCTGAGTTCTCATCTGGTGGTGCGTGTGGAGATATCACAGCCTGATCTCGTGAGATCCTGAGAGCTGCACAGGTGAACTAAACCAGTGTAAGCAGCTTTAGTCTTTGATATAATAATGAATGAATTCGACTCTTTCTGGGGTGTGTGTATCACCCTGAATTTTACACACTAGTTTCTGAACCTGTGTTGACCTCGGTGAGTACAGTTTTCATCAGCGTGAAGACATGTCCTTTTTTCCACTTCAGATGATCTCTTTATTTGTCTATAATGTTTTATCATCTTCACGTATTGTACAGCATCAGCGTGAGCTCTTATTGGCTTCTCATAATTGTTGTGTAAAATGTTTGTGATTGTTTAGGGTTCAGAGTGAGGCAACAATCACAACTGCATAGAAATGTTACACATAAAAGAAATGTTAAACATACTGTGGTTTTGTGTCCTAAATATCTGTGTGAACATGTTGATTGTTGCACATATGCAGAACTTATGAGGAGAACAATCACATCTCATGAGGAGAAATGATATGAGTGTTTGTGTTCAGTATAGAGATGGTTCAGTATAAAGATGTCTTTATACTGGATGACTGTTTTGTGGTTGGTAAGGGATTTGCTAATATCACTTTAGTAAGACAACTTCAGAACATAACTGCACATGTGTTGACACATGAGAGATCACGTGAGTCTCTAGAAGCTGAGAGAAAGAGGAAATAACTCTTTATAGACCTGTGGAGGAGTCCCAGTGGGGTCTCGGCTGGATGAGGTCCAAGCGTGACTCATGAGGATGTGCAGAGACCTCTCTCATTCTGAAGTTCAAATACTTCAACTTGAGTCTTATCTGCTGAACCCTGAGATCAGTTTGTCTGTGTTTGTCACAGTGGAATGTGCGTCAGAATGTAGATGTTTATAGCAAGTCCAAAAATGGGCATGTGTGATTGAATAGTCATTATTCTGGAGCAAGAGTTCATCTCCAGACCACATTGCTTCATCACCTACATGAATTTGAGAAACAGAAACACACAGTAGACAACAAGTACACACGTGTCATGATCCTGTGACACATGCTTAAAGTGTGTTATGATGTTGTGTTATTGTGCTGTTAGATTTACCTTCAGGTGTCAAGTGATACTTCAGTCTTCAGGTTTCTCTCATGACTCCATCAGCCAATATTTGGTCATTTTTAAGTGGCATACATCAGTTGTGTATCTGCTTGGCTGTTTATAGAGGTGTTCTGTAGATCTATATACTGAAGAGACACTTCAGACACAAGTTCTATGTGTATCTGTGTGTCCTCTAATGCCTTCAGTTATTTCCAGTAACCAGAGAAGGAAGAGTGTGATGAAGATGAAGAGTTACTCACTGCTCTGCCCAGGGTCAAAGGTCAGTGGAAGACATGTCAGAGCGGGTGGGTGGAGGAAACAGGAGGCGGAGCCCCACAGGGACCTCCAACTATAAATAGCCACACGTGAATCTTCCTGTAATTCACTTGTTTAAGCCGGTGATTGAATGGCCCCACAGGCAGGTGGGGCTTGTTTTTAACTTTCTGTGTAGTTACTAAAAACGGCCCGGCATTGCCTCACTGTTCATAAGAAACATTAGTCAGCCATTACAGCCCCAAACTTATATAAAGTTTTTATTTTGTGAACCATCTAAAGAGATGCTTTGCACAGTGTTCAGTCATTAACAGTGTTCATGAACAGTCATTAACATTACCATTTAACAGGGTTCAGTCATTTTTACAGCTACTGTTCAGAGTTATGGAGACATAACACTCTTTAATGATGTCATAACATCACGCCCCAGAGATGGATTTATTAGAGTTTTCAAGCTGCTGAAAACATTTATTCTGGGAATAGTGTCACACAGCAGGCACACCTCAACACTTTATTTACCCCAGTAATGTGTACATGCAGCTGAAGTTAGGGTTGGGTAACTGACTCACTGACACTGGTGTGTGGAGGTGCTACCTGACTATAAACCCGAGTGCATAGACAAATGTGTGCTTGTCCTTTAATGGATGTACGTTCATCTGACAGTATTTAAACACACTAAACACACTATCCCTCTCTTATTTTATATATACAGCACGTTAAAAACAGGACAAAGACTCCCTTGTCTGAAAATTAAACAAAAGCATTTCTTTTGGTCATTTTTGGTCTCATCTTCCAGCGTCTGTTTCTCTTTCAGGTGCCCACAGCAACATTCCCCGTGGTGGTGAAGATGGGACACGCCCACGCTGGCATGGGAAAGGTATGGTCCTGATGTTGTGGTGATGTCATCACAGGATACTCTGCTCTGATTGACCCATCTGATTTGTTTATGAGCTGTTTTAATGTGGTAAATTTTGAGGTACAGCTGTTTATTTATTTTCAATCACATTATATTATCAAAACAATTGAAGTCAAATGTTGATTTGCGAAATTTGTGAATATCTTAGTATTTAGTCCAGTGTGTTTCCCAAATGTTGTATGATTCAGTGAAAGACAGAAAGTCTCACTCATAACTGTTGACAGTGAATCACTTTTGAAACAGTGAAACATGACGCCTTTTGTCGAGCTTTTAACTGTCAGATAGCAATATTATTAATTAACAACACCTAACATAATTTACATGATCAGTTATTAGTAATTAATAATACTTCTAACAACATTATTAATTGTTTAAAGAAATTTTGTTGGGTCCAGAACTGAATGTTATTTTAACATGTTTTACTATAAAACTTAAAGGTGCTCACAATGCTCTGTAAAAACTCCAGGGAAAAATGTAAAACTCATTGGATCATTTTTAACATAACTTCACACTTCCCAGTGCTGGTACTAACTAACCCTCACCAGTGTGTAAGAGGCAGCTGAGTTTGACCTGCCTACAGTGGGTGGGTGACACTCTTACCTCATTGTGTGATTACAGGAAGAGGAAATGTGAGCTATGAATGGTTTGACCTCTGTCATGACCCATGATTGTACAGTAACAGTCATGTACTGTAGTGACTGCAGGTCATTTAGTTCATGTTACTGTATCATCACTGATTTCCTGAAACATAGGAAACGCCTTCAAGACACACAGACACATTCAGCTCTTTCTCACCTACTGTACAAACTGTACAAACATGTGTGTAATGTAATGTAAGTTACTGCAGTTAACGGTGCTCTGATCATTTCCTGCATCATGCTTCGTGTATTCATGTTGTGGTGCATGCTGGGAAACTGAGACAGACATCCAGCCTACAGTTGTTTTATTTTAATTTAAATTGTCCTCAAAACAGCCTTTCAGAGGAGGATTTAGTCCGTTTACTTGTTCCAGATGCATGTAATTCAGCCCCATTCTTCAAGTGGGAATGATGTTTAAATGTGTTTCTTACAGATAAAGGTGGAGACAGCGAGTGATTTTCAGGACATCACCAGCGTGGTGGCAATAGCTAAAACCTATGCCACAGCCGAGCCCTTCGTAGACTCCAAATATGACATCCGCATACAGAAGATTGGCAACAACTATAAAGCATACATGTAAGAACTGTGTGTTTTAAATGAGAGCTGCTGGTCTCAGACTGGATATTAGATAAAAACTCAGTTTAGAGAATAAAGTCACGTGTGTGTCACAGTGGAGTGTCAGAGAGGATCACTGATCTCCAGTCAGTAA
The DNA here is from genome assembly GCA_036877525.1 of Chromobotia macracanthus. NCBI lineage: Eukaryota > Metazoa > Chordata > Actinopteri > Cypriniformes > Botiidae > Chromobotia > Chromobotia macracanthus. The sequence goes on from JAZGTH010000022.1 coordinate 8,222,818, forward strand.
TTACACACACTGCAGGAGAATCTGCTTTGATCTGAAGAGTTTTGTCTCCCTCACGTGAGTGTGTGTGTAATAGTCTGCTAAAACAGAATCAACAAGACCAAAAACACTCCACTGTTGATGATGTTTAATCCCTCTGTCTGTCTCTCTGTGTCTGTCTGTCTTTTAGGAGGACGTCTATCTCTGGTAACTGGAAGGCAAACACAGGTTCTGCCATGCTGGAGCAGATCGCTATGACTGACAGGTGAGATATACACCAACAGGATGGTGCAGACACACTGCAGTCTGTGTGTGTGAGGTTCACAAAACGTGTGGTACTCCACAGGTATCGTCTGTGGGTGGATTCATGTGCTGAGATGTTTGGAGGTCTGGATATCTGCGCTGTCAAAGCAGTCCATGGTAAAGATGGGAAGGATTACATCATAGAGGTGTGTAAACATCATCATATGAGCTTAATGAAGCAACTGTTACCCAGAATCCCCTGGGGCTGCTGACAGTGACAATGTGTGGAGATGTTTTATTTGATCTGGAGGAAACAGACATTAAACATCAGCTCAGCTAGTGGAACTTGTTGTGAGTTTAATGTGCAGGTATCAGAATTATTTCCTGTAATAACTGCAAATGCTTCTCATAGTTTATGATTTACATGTGTGGCTATAACGCTAATGGTTCAGTGGATAATGATTCTAGACTATATTCTTCATCGCTTACATCTGACCTTCTCCTGTCTGGAATGTCCACATGTCACTTTCTGTTTAGAGACACCTGAGATCAGGGTGTGGATCAACACACTCACACACACATCTGACTGATAGTGTTGGTGTTAAACACCAAACAGATAGTGGAGTGTTCCTGTAGCTCTGTTCATAGGCATTTTGTTAGCAGCACAAAGGTTGTGGGTTCAGTTCCCAGAGGAACACACATACTGATAAATGTATACCACTGTAAGTTGCTTTAGATAAAAGCATCTGCCAAATGTTTCATGTAATGAAAATGTAAAATGTAAAAAGGTACAAACACTGCAGTGTATTAAAATGAGCATGGACTGCAGTGACCCAGAAATTATGAACATGACCCAGAGTTATGAACATGATTTACAAGTTAAACTGTTTCTTCTGTGGATCTGTGACACCAGGGTGCGGAGATATTGAAGCTGTATGACACTAGTGCCGCTCAGTGGCCACAGGTGCTTACTGCAGTCTGAAAACACCTGGTGTGTTGTGTGTGTGTGTATCAGTGATAAGTGTAGTTTGCTTGTGTTGTCAGGACATTGTTCAGGAATCCAGATGATCAGTTTGGGCTCCGTTCAGTGTAGATTAATGACCACTGATGGAAAAGTGATCCTATGTCTGTGTGTGTGTGTGTCTCAGGTGATGGACAGCTCTATGCCTCTGATTGGGGAACATGTTGAAGAGGACCGGCAGCTGATCTGTGATCTGGTCATCAGTAAAATGACTTCCGCTCTGCTGGGCATCACAACACCTCAGACGTCATCCTCTAAGGTCTAGTATCATTATCAGTGATGTCATGCTGTCTGTGTGATGTTTAACTTGTGTGTGTGTGTGTGTCTATGCAGACTCCAGCCGGACCGCAGACGACCCAGCCCAGACGAGCTCCAGGTGAAGGACAAACTGAGTCTGCTCTTCACGTTTAATTTTTCACTGTATCAGCTATGTGTTACTGTAACTCGTGTGTTTGTGTGTGTAGGTGGTCCCCGCTCTCCATCTCAGTCAGGTCAGGCATCCCCTCAGCGAGCCCGTTCTGCCACTACCTCTCCCAGCCAGGCCTTCCAGCCAGGTCCGATCCCCACCTCTGGAACAAGCTCCCAGAAACAACCTCCACAGCTCAAGTAAGATCAGCACAGAGCTCACCTGTCACTCATTCCACAGACACACCCACAGACTGATTACAGGTCTGTCAGCAGTCAAACAGCTGTCAGTCATCCGTCAGCTCAATCATGTATGTGTGTGTGTTTATCTTTCAGTAAATCGCAGTCACTCACCAACACTTTCAGCGAGACGCTGCGAGGAAACATTACTGACGATGAGGCCAAAGCAGAAAGTATCCGCAGTCTGCGGCAGTCCTTCGCTAGCCTGTTCTCAGACTAACACACTCGCTGATGAGCTCGTGTTGGTCTGAGGGCAGCTGCTCACACTCTTTATTATTAAGAGTTACTTTGAGATGAAGCTGATGTCATCTGCCTTCAGACAAACACGTCACAAACTCTCCGGATGTTTGAGCGACACTGATGGCAGATTTCTAATCACAAACTCTTTCCTTTTTGGCTTTGCTGTTTGTTTGTGGACATTGACTTTGTTTGATCAAACTGGATTTGTTGGTTTAGCTGAAGTGCTGCAGATACTCAAGCAGTTGTGTGATCTGTCTAAAGCCATCATAAATAATCTGATGCAAGCAGACTGATCTATAACACGTATCAAGCAGCAATATTCCCCTGTAGGAATAAACACTCTGCTGAGTCTGTCTTCCACATCTGAAATTCTTCCCTTTATAAAGCATCTGCTTGAGCTTCTGTCCGTACTTCTACAACTCCCCTCTTGAGTCTCGGGCATTTTACACCTGTTTACTGTAGTAAAAATAAGCATTTACTCTCGCAGTGGACATTACATCAGTGGTGTGAAATAAAATGTCATTTATTATATTTATTATTAAGCAATCGGTCGGGCGGTGGAGGAAATATCTGAAATGTTGCTGAAATCAAATGAGCTGAACACACAGTGAACAGATGTACCTGCTCCAGATGACATGACGTTCTCAACATTACTGAGTATTTCATGTGCATTCATGAACGTTCCGCTTGTGGACATGGACCAAATTCTGTGTGTGGTGAACATTCATTCATCGTTGTACTGAATTGCTGTTTTGCAGATGAATCTGTTTCCTGCAGATGAATCTGAAACTGCGCATAATGTGATGCAGTGAAGCCATTAAAAAGTGAGAAAAGATGTGTCTGTGTTAGTGCTGAGGCTCTGATTCTTTTACTGGACGCCTGTGAATGTGGACAGTGTGTCATTGATGGTGTGTTGCTGTGGATGGGAACCTCCTGTGATGTGGTAATGTAGATCATCTGGGTGTTTTTCTTCTGGCTGATTTCTGTGCCTCCAGTGAATCACTGGAATACAAACTTCATTCAGAGGACTTTTTGTAGCAGTTCTGCAGGTGAATGCGTGCCCTGTGTTTGACTTTATCTTGCTGTTATTATCAAGAACATCTGCATGAATTTTGATAGATGTTGCCTTTTAAAATCTGTGCAGTCACTGAGAATCATCAGTGTCTACCTCACGTCCAGAATTAATATGCAGAACTTACTGTATTCACATGAGTAGAGGTGAAAACAAACTGACTCTCGCTCAGTACAGCAAAAACATTCACTGTAAAATACTAAGACGTGACTACAGAACTACAGTAAATGGGCTGAAGAGATGAAACAGTCCAGCTGATACTGATGGGCTGTCGTGCTGATGTCATAGATCCCTGCCCAATCGTGCCGTCTCTCTGCTGTAACAGTGAGGTGATGTTGTGGCATGCAGACTTCTGTGTATTTCACTGCTTCATGTTGAACTCTAATGTGTCATGTCATTTTATTATTTAATGGTTTGGTCTCTTTATGGAAATGCTATTAAATTGTTGGAGTGTTTAACATGTCGGACTTGTGCTTTCATTTTTCTCTGATTTTTGAGTCATCAAATATTCTGCAAATCATAATGTCTAGTGCAACACTGAATATTTAACACACAAGTAAGCAGTAGTGCGCTTGGCATCCATTAACTGTTCACTGTTCTCTTCAGAACATTCATTTTCCCATAAGAGATGATGAGTGAGATTTTGAGGAGAGTCACAGGTGAGTCTCTGACTGCAGGGAAATGTCTGATGATGTTTTACAGATGGACTGATGTCATAAACGTTTGATGTTTTCAGGACAGACTGAGGTCTGTGTAAATGAATGTACAGCAGATGCTGAGGATGTGGGTCGCTTCACGCCGCAGCCGCTAGAGGGCAGCAGGTGATAAACATTTCATATGTAAAGACAACAAAACATTACAAACGTGTTTATATTCGTGTGACTGAGTTTCAGCTTCTCAAGGTCCACAAGCACTGATAACACCCTCAGTGTGTGTGTGTGTGTGTGTGAGTGTGTGTGTGTGTGAGTGAGTGTGTGTGTGTGTGTGTGTGTGTGTGTGTGTGTGTGTGAGTGAGTGTGTGTGTGTGTGTGTGTGTGAGTGTGTGTGTGTGTGTGTGAGTGTGTGTGTGTGTGAGTGTGTGTGTGTGTGTGTGTGTGTGTGTGTGTGTGTGTGTGTGTGTGTGTGTGTGTGTGTGTGTGTGTGTGTGTGTGTGTGTGTGTGTGAGTGTGTGTGTGTGTGTGTGTGGTGTGTGTGTGTGTGTGGTGTTTTGTTGTGTGTGTGTGTGTGAGAGTGTGTGTGTGTGTGAGTGAGTGTGTGTGTGTGTGTGTGTGAGTGTGTGTGTGTGTGAGTGAGTGTGTGTGTGTGTGTGTGTGTGTGTGTGTGTGTGTGTGTGTGTGTGTGTGTGTGTGGTGAGTGAGTGTGTGTGTGTGTGTGTGTGTGTGTGAGTGTGTGTGTGTGTGAGAGTGTGTGTGTGTGTGAGTGTGTGTGTGTGTGTGTGTGTGTGTGAGTGTGTGTGTGTGAGTGTGTGTGTGTGTGAGTGAGTGTGTGTGTGTGTGTGTGTGAGTGAGTGTGTGTGTGTGTGTGTGTGTGAGTGAGTGAGTGTGTGTGTGTGTGTGAGTGTGTGTGTGTGTGTGAGTGTGTGTGTGTGTGTGTGTGTGTGTGTGTGTGTGTGTGTGAGTGAGTGTGTGTGTGTGTGTGAGTGTGTGTGTGTGTGAGTGAGTGTGTGTGTGTGAGTGTGTGTGTGTGTGAGTGAGTGTGTGTGTGTGAGTGTGTGTGTGTGTGAGTGAGTGTCACCACAGAGAAGTACAAAGTTGAACACAAAGACTTGATCTCCATGGCAACTGCAGTACACAAAGAGAAAGATGACAGAATCAGGCAGGTATTCTCTGCACGTGTTGGCTAATATCAGAGCTTAATATTAGTATATAGTAATGAGTTCCCCACAGTTTATAGTGTTAATTAATGATTACTATTTTATTTGTTTTTAATGATGTGTGTGTGTTTGATCTCCAAGAGGATCAGCTGAGACATTCTGTTTCTCTGTGAAATGTTCAGCTGCTGCTCAGAGACACTGATGTTGAGTCTGTGGTTTCTATTCTCAGACACACGTGTGTAATTATCCTCCATCTGAACACGACACGCCCCGCACTGACCCAACAACACCCAAAAACACAAAGTCTAAATCAGAACATTCTGAACATACATCAGCTCCCACAGAACTAGCAGGGCTCCTGTTATACATTTAAACAGAAATTACAGATATTATTTTACTCCCTGATGAATCAATCTTAAACTTCAGCTGCAAGTTTGTGATGCTGAGATTCCTCAGAGCAGCAGCTGAAACAGAGTCAGCTCAGACCTCATCACTCTTATTGTTTGTTTTTTATGAAGTAAATCTGTGTGATGTAGACGATTTAAGTTTTGTTGTCAGAGCACATGGATGCCTCTGCTGTTCAATACTGCTACAGCTCTGAAACGTTTTCTTTGTTTATAATTGTGAGAAAACAGCTGCTAACGCTTCTGTCCGTGAACCCAGAGCATCTGACAGGGTGTCGACACACCTCGCGGGTTCTGGCGCTTCATGTCTCTCTAGCTGCTGATCTTGGTCAGCATCTTGTTGATGGCTTGTTTGACGTGTGTGGTTGAGCTCCTGCGTCGTGTTTTGCCCTGTACGGCCCGTCTGCGTCGCACCTCACGGCACAGCTCGTAAAACACTTCCGCCACGCCCCCCCCTGTCCCCACCTGATCCGAGCACGCCGAGCACTCGTAGAATGCGCAGGTCATGTCGGCTGCCAGCCGCTCGCCCTCCTCTGTGGACACCTGTCGGGCGTGTTCCAGATCCACCTTGTTCCCCAGCAGTACCAGTGGGACGCGTTTGGGTCTCTTCACCTCATCCAGGAGACCCTTCATAGGGGCCACATCCTCAAAGCTCCCGCGGTCAGTGATGTCATAAACCAGGATGAAGCCGTCCGCCCAGCGCATGTGACCCTCCTTCTGTAGCACGTCCTCCTGAGGAAACATCACAGCATCTCAATACATTTGAATCTGAAGCACCGGATTTGTTTTTATTTGACTGGTGAAAAAGTGGGTGTGTCACAGCTGACTGTGAGTTTACAGTGGATTATGGGAGATTTTCTGAGGAGACTGACGATCAAGTTCAAACTCCAAAACATATCCAAATCTATAATTGTTATGACTGAGTTATAATTATGGGAACAAAATATGATTTTTTACATGCTTACTAAACAAGTTTTGTGTTGCTGTGTGGTTGCTGGGGCTTTGTTGTGAGGTTGTCAGGGTGTTGCTGTGTGGTTGCTGGGGCTTTGCTGTGAGGTTGTCAGGGTGTTGCTGTGTGGTTGCAGCTGGTGCATGTTACCTGTCCGGCTGTGTCCAGAATCTCCATGCCAACTATCTCGTCATCAATGTTCGCTTGATGCCGGTAGGTGGACTCTGTGAGGACAGACGGGGTTTGTTAGCATTTGCAATAGTCTGCAGTGACTTCCTCAGGTCATTAACTGAAAAACATCACACAGGCACACACACAGACGCTTATACTCTACGCTCTGTGGCTGTCTACCATGTGTGGACATGATGGGACTAAAGAAACTGTACATGTTTCTCCAGTGTGTCTGATACTCTGTAGTCAATATCATTAACACCTTCACAAGTGTTTTCCTGTTCATGCAGAGAGATGAACTTTCTCCAACCTAAAAGAAACCTGTTGTCATTCTCTCCCCTCATATTGTTCCAAACCTGTGTGACTGTGATTCTTCTGTGGAGTTAGTGGAACATCTTGGCTGCTCTTCTATATAATGAGACAAACACACATCAGAGTATCCCAACAGTCCATGTGACTCATGAAGTCATACTGTACCACAGCTGTGTGTGAAAACTGAGGTTCACATTCACTGTGACCTCAAAGATTTCTTGTGTTTCACATGCAGGTTTGGACTGACATGAGGGTGAGTTAATAATGATGCTGACTAAACTTTTAAAGCTGAAAACAGCTTGATTGTGGAAACTCTGGATGTCAGATGAATCTCTAAACAGAGGCAGAAATCTGCGGCAGGTGAATTAGATGATGTTTCTGTGAGGAGAAATGTACAGAACACTCAGAGCTGGATACACAGTTCATTAATGTTTCCTGCACCTACATTCCCCCTTCAAAGCTATGTCTTCAACCCTCAGGGTCTTCTCAGTTGCAGAGGGTTAGGGGATAGAATATACAATTTGTACTGTATGAAAACCTTCACATCTATGGAATGTCCTCATTAAATATGAAAGCCTAATGTGTGTATGAGTGTGTAAGTGTGTGTTTGTGAGTGAGTATGTGTGTTTATGTGTGTGTATATGTGTGTGTGAGTGAGTTAGTGTTTGTGTGATGTGTGTGTGTGTGTGTGTGTGATGTCTTACCAAGCGTGGGGTCGTACTCCCAGATGAAACGCTTGGTCAGGAATCTCACCACCAGAGCTGCACAGACAGACAGAGTGATTAAGTTTCTCTCTACAGTGATCATGTAAAACTCTCATTCATGATTGGAAGGTTTCTAACTGGCTGTAGTCATGGAAATGAAAGTTCTATAACTGTACTTAAATGCCTAAAAATAGATCTGTGACCAAGAAGAGCTGCAAAAAACACAAATCTCTCACTCAGTTACAGCTCAGTTGTCAGGCTGTGCTGGGTGGTTGCTAGTGTGTTGTTTTTGAAAAACAAATTTTCTGAAGCACTCACTTCCTGTAGCTAAAGTTCAGCTTTAGTTTAGTCAGCTCAGTGTGACCCTGCACAAGCTTTTCCAGAATCCCTACACTCCCTGCTGTAAACATCACATACACAAACACACAAAGGGACCTATATATATATATATATATATATATATATATATATATATATATATATAAAACTATGTATAAATATATAAATATATATAACATAAATATGTGCATGTGTGTATATTTGTCCTGTGTGTTTAGCCCTTTACAAACAGCACAATGCTGGAGGAACAGACCGCATTCATAAGTAGGGCGCTTTACTGACTCTGGTTTCACACGTTTGTAAGACTGTGAAAGACTCGACTCAGATGTCAAGTCAGATGTGAGAGATACGTGTTTCCCACACAAACCTTGGAATGCTGATTTTCATTGAACCTGGACAATAGAGTGTGTTCATGTATGTGTTTGTGTGTATGTCTGTGTTAGTGTGTTTGTGTGTGTCTTCTTCATTGGTCAACTGGTGTGCTGTTAACATATAGAGTCACTGATGTTAAAGAGATCAGAAGAGAACACAAGAATAAAAGATTTATCAGAGTTTTTCTATTGACATTTCCAACAATGAGAGTGTAGAAATGAATCCCAACACAATCACCTATTTGACCTGAACTCACAGTCAGAGCTCAGTGTTATCTGCTCCACTGAAACACTTTCTTCTCATGTGTCTTACAAATGACAGAACTGCTTCACTTTATCATGACGTATTTGTTTTATATTTATCATTTATTAACATCACACATTCCTCATGTGATTTCAGCTCGTGAACTGGTAAAACTGGCGAGAAACAAAGTTATAAATTCTGTCTCACTTTCCTGCACGTATGTACACAGACACTCTCTTACACAGACACACACACTCTCACATGCACACACACACTCTTACCTGACTTGCCCACTCCTGCTCTGCCAAATACAGCCAGTTTTACCTCTGGACTCTTTGCCATGGTGACAGCAGCAACAAGAGCGAGCCAATCACAGAGCTGACAGAGACGAGCGGAGTGACACTGTCCGTCAGCGAGCCATCTGCAACTGAAAACATATGTCAGAAACATCGGTCAACAGAGCACAGACTCACAGAGAACTAACACATTTATAGACGTGCATTTGTGTGTGTCCACACTCATGAAACATACAAAATATCAGTGAATGTTTAATATACAGTCCTGGGAAACTTAGATTTCTATAGTAACTTTTACTTATTACAGTTTTTTTGTTTAGAATTATATCACTAGAAACTTTTGGAGATCAGTTCCAGTAAGGTCCTCACACCACCAGTTCTCAGGCCATCGTTAACAACATCCCTTTATTCAAATTACCCTGAAACTCATACAAATATAGAATCTTATGAATAAATCACTAAGAGCATTTAATGTGCCTCAAGTTGATCCTTTTTAACAGTAACGTAGAGACAGTGAAATGATTGTTCAATGCAGTTTTGATTTAAGGAAAGAAGATACATTTCTGCCTTAACATTATTTGTTCTTTAGAAATTCCTCATTAAAAGGAATTAAGTACCAGATGGTGACCCACATTTGGTTTTTGACGACTGAAAGTGTGTACAATGTAACAGTTTACTCGTGAAGACACATTTAGATCCCCACGTCTCTGGGACTGAATGTTATAGGACTTTAAAATGTAAATGCTCCCAAACGGAAAGTTGCTTAAGAATTCAACCCTGAAAAGACATTAAAATATCACTAAAATGCCTTTGGCTACAAGCATGTAAACTTTGTAAAAAGAACACAAAAAGTGCTTTCTCCTCATTTTTGAATTGAATTCACCATTAGCTTATAATAACAAGCATTGCTAAATTAGATTTTACTAACAGATCTACCAAACTCTGTGTACAAATAAAAAATGATGCTGCATTTCTCTGGACTAGTTTTAATGTCTGTTTAACACCACAAAGAATGACAAACATCAAAAGATTAATTACAATGCAATACAAACGAGAGAGATAACAATATTAGTATTACACATGCTTAAATGTGAAGTTGACGTCGTAACAGTCGGTCTTCTGGATGATGAGATCTGTGTTTCAGATACACTGGATGTGTACCTGCTGCTCATGTTGTGTGTGTGATTTTATTCCTGAGTTTCCTGCTGCGCAAACTGATCTCAGATGGCCAACATCACAACAGCTGAAGCTGACTCCAGTGAAATCTCCTCATTTATGAACATCACACAGTTTGAGTGACAGAAACAAACGTGACTGACACAGAACAAGACCTCAAACGCCACTCTGAATCACATTTCATTATTAATGACATTTACATTTCAGATTGTGATCATTTCCGAGCAACAGAATCAGAACTCATTCGTGTCCATCAGACCTCACTGATGTGATCTGATATCAGATCGGTTCAGTCTTCAGTGCCACAGAATAACTGCGTCCCTCAGTGTGACATTAAGATTATCTGAAGTCAAAAGGTATCGTGTGTTACTGGCGTCTTTTGACTGCTGTCACATCACACTGTTTTAAAAACGTGCCGCTGTGTGAGCAGAGAAACGTACCGTGAGATCGTTCAGGTCCTGCGGAGATCAGACGAGATCAGACGAGATCTGATGATGTGCGTGCGTGAGGGAAAGAGCGACAGATCTATCCACACACGCGTCATCTGACATCATCAGTGACGCAACAGCGACATCTGCTGGAGAGTGACACACAACACGGTTCATACGCATCAAATCCTTTCAGGAAAGTCTCCACGCTCATGTTTTATATATTATCTTCTCATCCGGGCAGCTATGAGAGAAGACGGATATCTGTAAAATCACAAACTGAGGTCACAGTAAAACACTGTAGTTCAGACCACCCATTAAACTCTACATGAACTGTATCATAAGTTATTTATCTTAAGATCAAATATCATATAAAAACAAGCGCCACATCGCTTCAGGTACTGCGCGTGCGCAACATTCCTCGCTTCGTCCATTCATTGTAATAGAACTGCGATATCTTCTTATTTCTATAATCTTTGATTCAGCGGGAAGCATATTTTTTTGCCACGTTATATTTATATATCAAATGTATATAACGTATACAAATAACGTATACTAATGTATATACAAATATCATATTCAACATTTTTAATGTTTTATATGTAAATAAGTTAATGGCAAAGAATGTTTAAAAATCTATATTGACATTTCGTACTGACACAAGGGAGGTAAACACGAATGAAATCAAAGAGCTCCACATTTTATTTTTCAATGTTATATTAATAATGTATGATCAAGGTTATAACAATATAGTTATAAGCAAGTGTCAGTGTTTATTTATAAAGCAATTTGTGAAGGTTCTTCTGTAGCTCAGTGATGGCGCATTGCGTTGGCAACGCAAGAGGTTGTAGGTTCGACTCCCAGGGAGCACATGTACTAAGAAAATGTATAATTTGAATGCACTGTAAGTCGTGCATCAAAGCGTCAAATGCATACATGGAACGGAATTTTTATTAGTTTTTCTGTTGTTAATTAATGTGTTTAACAGTTAATTAATTTATAGGTTTTCTGTGTCCTCAATATCACATTCTGTCTTGTTAGCCTTTATCAAAATCTAGTACCCTAAGACGTCATCATCCTGCTGGAAGTGACGTCATCTGCGTTGGGAAACGGCAGCGTTTCAATTCATGTGATTAATCCTGTAATATTTTCTGATAATATCCAGTGTAATATTAGTTGATTTGTGTCACTGAATAATTTCCCCTGATAAAGTCAATACATATTAATTGTTTTATTTAATTATTTGAAAAGGTTAATTACCTTTAAGCCATTTTGAATGATTTAGTATTTAGTTACTTTCAATGTGGTTGTTTTATATGAAACCACTAGAGGGCAGCACATGCGCCTTAAAAGATTTCTGCAGCTACTCCACAGACATATTTAACACATAATTGCATTGAAATGAAGACTGAATACATATTCGTATTAACTGTAATCCTAAAATGTAGTTTGTAGTGGTTTAGTTTTTCAGTAACACAAACTCATCAACTGTGGATTAATTATCATGCGAAACTCACAGACACAATTAACGTGCAGTCAGATCATGTTGTGTGTGTGTGTGTGTGCTGTTTACTGAAACCCTTTGTGCACTTTCCATCACTGTGGGGACCTCATCAGCCAAAGAGGAGAAGCTTGAATGTGATTGGCCAGCGGCTTTACTGCTCCTCTGGTGGTGGTACGAGGCAGCAGACAGTGTCTGAAATGAAGCTGCTGTATTTTCATCTGTCTGACCTGTTTGTCTAATCTGTCGATCTGATCTGAACCTGTCTGTGTGTCTGATCTCAACTGTATGAAAAGTCAGCAGTTCAACACTCTGGTTAATGTATGTCTAGTGAACTGGTTAATGCAGCTGATCTGTTACAGCATCAGGAGATACTGAGCGCTTGTGTGCTCAGATTCAGGGCGGGGCGACACTCGGCTCCGGCGCAAACCCTGCGGAGCTGCCTAGATAACACACAGGACGTTTGGCCATCATAGTCGCACGCAGCACGTTTGGACATGATTTGCTTGTACAGAATTAGTATTTTCAGTATACTAAAAACAGTATTTTCTTAACCTGATCAGCGGTGTATGTTTACCATAGATGCTGCTAAAGGGGTGTGCTCCCTAGGCAGGGTGCGCAGTAGGATTTGAGACGCAGCGCGAGACAGAAAGCCGCTGCTGCTCTTCACCAAAGCGTCTGTCTCCATCATTCCTCCATCCCGCAGAGCCGAACCGCAGGTCCAGGACCGAGCACAGACTCGAACCCAGCACCTAATGGACGGAAAACACGCGCCCTGACACCGAACCGCTCATACGTTCACGTTTGGCTCGTGTCCGAGGTCTGATGTCGATCTGATTCATCGCTATTGTTCGGATGTGCGACAGTGTGATTTAAGGGTCCGATTCATTCCCGTCCGAGCATGAGTTGTGATCTGATCCGGGTCGCGCTGCTCGTCTTCAGCGTTCAGGTGCTTTTCTTCTCTTTCTGACGATGATGTGATGAGATCTTTATCTGCCATCCCACAACGACATTGTGGGGACCAGGCAGCGGTTCCCACGAGGGAAATTGATCATTAAACTTGTTAAATGATGCTTTTTTGAAAATGTAAAAATGCAAAAAGGTTCGTTTACGGGTTAGAATTAGAGTATGGTGGTGGTTAGGGGACAGAATGTACAGTTTGTACAGTATAAAAGTCATTATGTCTATGGAAAGTCCCCACAAAGCATAGAAACATAACGAGTGCGTGTTTGTGTGTGTGCGTGTGAGTGTTTGAGTGTGTGTGTGTGTGTGAGCGTTTGTGTGTGTGTGAGCGTTTGTGTGTGTGTGAGCGTTTGTGTGAGTGTGTTTGAGTGTGTGTGGGTGTGTTTGAGTGTGTGTGAGTGTGTGTGAGTGTGTTTGTGTGTGTGTATGAGCGTTTGTGTGTATGAGCGTTTGTGTGTATGAGCGTTTGTGTGTGAGAGCGTTTGTGTGTGTGTGTGAGCGGTTGAGTGTGTGTGTGTGTGTGTGAGCGTTTGTGTGAGCGTTTGTGTGAGCGTTTGTGTGAGTGTGTGTGAGTGTGTGTGAGTGTGTTTGAGTGTGTGTGAGTGTGTTTGTGTGTGTGTGAGTGTGTGTGAGTGTGTTTGAGTGTGTGTGAGTGTGTTTGAGTGTGTGTGAGTGTGTTTGTGTGTATGAGCGTTTGTGTGTATGAGCGTTTGTGTGTATGAGCGTTTGTGTGTGTGTGAGCGGTTGAGTGTGTGAGCGGTTGAGTGTGTGTGTGTGAGCGGTTGAGTGTGTGTGTGTGTGTGTGTGAGCGGTTGAGTGTGTGTGTGTGTGTGTGTGTGAGCGGTTGAGTGTGTGTGTGTGTGTGTGTGTGAGCGGTTGAGTGTGTGTGTGTGAGCGGTTGAGTGTGTGAGCGGTTGAGTGTGTGAGCGGTTGAGTGTGTGAGCGGTTGAGTGTGTGTGTGTGTGAGCGGTTGAGTGTGTGTGTGTGTGAGCGGTTGAGTGTGTGAGCGGTTGAGTGTGTGAGCGGTTGAGTGTGTGAGCGTTGAGTGTGTGAGCGGTTGATGTGTGTGTGTGTGTGTGTGAGCGGTTGAGTGTGTGTGTGTGAGCGGTTGAGTGTGTGTGTGTGAGCGGTTGAGTGTGTGTGTGTGTGTGTGAGTGGTTGAGTGTGTGTGTGTGTGAGCGGTTGAGTGTGTGTGTGTGTGAGCGTTTGTGTGTGAGTGGGAGTGAGTGTTTCTGCTTGTGTGTGTGAGCGTTTGTGTGTGTGAGCGTTTGTGTGTGTGAGCGTTTGTGTGTGTGAGCGTTTGTGTGTGTGAGCGTTTGTGTGAGCGTTTGTGTGAGCGTTTGTGTGAGCGTTTGTGTGTGAATGAGCGTTTGTGTGTGTGTACGTGTGAGTGTTTGTGTGTGAGCGTGTGTGTGTTTGTGTGTGAGCGTGTTTGAGTGAGCGTGTGTGAGCGTGTGAGCGTGCGAGCGTTTGTGAGTGTGTGTGAGCGTGCGAGCGTTTGTGAGTGTGTGTGAGCGTGCGAGCGTTTGTGAGTGTGTGTGAGCGTTTGAGTGTGTGTGAGCGTTTGTGAGCGTTTGTGTGAGCGTTTGTGAGTGTTTGTGTGAGTGTGTGTGTGAGTGTTTGTGTGTGAGCGTGTGTGTGTTTGAGTGAGCGTGTGTGAGTGTGTGAGCGTGCGAGCGTTTGTGAGTGTGTGTGAGCGTGCGTGAGCGTGCGAGCGTTTGTGAGTGTGTGTGAGCGTGCGAGCGTTTGTGAGTGTGTGTGAGCGTTTGGGTGTGTGTGAGCGTTTGGGTGTGTGTGAGCGTTTGTGAGTGTTTGTGTGAGCGTTTGTGAGTGTTTGTGTGAGTGTGAGCGTTTGTGAGCGTTTGTGTGAGCGTTTGTGTGTGAGCGTTTGTGTGTGAGCGTTTGTGTGTGAGCGTTTGTGTGTGAGCGTTTGTGTGTGTGTGAGCGTTTGTGTGTGTGTGTGAGCGTGTGTGTGAGCGTTTGTGTGTGTGAGCGTTTGTGTGAGTGTTTCTGCTTGTGTGTGTGAGCGTTTGTGTGTGAGCGTTTGTGTGTGAGCGTTTGTGTGTGAGCGTTTCTGTGTGAGCGTTTGTGTGAGCGTTTGTGTGAGCGTTTGTGTGAGCGTTTGTGTGTGTGTACGTGTGAGTGTTTGTGTGTGAGTGTAGGTACCACGTGTGTACGTGTGAGTGTGTGAGTGTAGGTACCACGTGTGTACGTGTGTGTGTGTGGCGTTTGTGTGTGTGTGTGAGCGTTTGTGTGTGTGTGTGAGCATTTGTGTGTGTGTGTGAGCGTGTGTTTGTGTGTGAGCGTGTGTTTGTGTGTGAGCGTGTTTGTGTGTGCGAGTGTTTGAGTGTGTGTGCGAGTGAGCGAGTGTGTGTGCGAGTGAGCGAGTGTTTGTGTGTGAGCGTTTATGTGTGTGTGAGCGTGTGTTTGTGTGTGAGCGTGTGTTTGTGTGTGAGCGTGTGTTTGTGTGTGAGCGTGTGTTTGTGTGTGAGCGTGTGAGCGTGTGTGAGCGTGTGAGCGTGTGTTTGTGTGTGAGCGTGTGTTTGTGTGTGAGCGTGTGTTTGTGTGTGAGCGTGTGTTTGTGTGTGAGCATTTGTGAGCGTGTGTTTGTGTGTGAGCATTTGTGTGAGCGTGTGTTTGTGTGTGAGCATGTGCGTGTGTGAGCGTTTGTGTGTGAGTGAGTGAGCGTTTGTGTGTGAGTGGCGTTTGTAGTGTGAGTGAGTGGCGTTTGTGTGTGAGTGAGTGGGCGTTTGTGTGTGAGTGAGTGAGCGTTTGTGTGTGAGTGAGTGGAGTTTGTGTGAGTGAGTGAGCGTTTGTGTGTGAGTGAGTGAGCGTTTGTGTGTGAGTGAGTGAGCGTTTGTGTGTGAGTGAGTGAGCGTTTGTGTGTGAGTGAGTGAGCGTTTGTGTGTGTGAGCGTGTGTTTGTGTGTGAGTGAGTGAGCGTTTGTGTGTGAGTGAGTGAGCGTTTGTGTGTGAGTGAGTGAGCGTTTGTGTGTGAGTGAGTGAGCGTTTGTGTGTGAGTGTGTGAGCATGTGTTTGTGTGTGAGCGTTGTGTGTGTGTGAGCGTTGTGTGTGTGTGAGCGTTGTGTGTGTGTGAGCGTGTGTGTGAGCGTGTGAGCGTGTGCGTGTGTGAGCGTGTGCGTGTGTAAGTGAGTGTTTGTGTGTGTGAGCGTGTGTTTGTGTGTGAGCGTGTGAGTGAGTGTTTGTGTGAGCGTGTGAGTGAGTGTTTGTGTGAGCGTGTGTGTGAGTGTTTGTGTGTGCGTGTGTGTGAGTGTTTGAGTGTGAGTGTGTGAGCGTTTGTGTGTGAGCGTGTGAGTGTGTAAGTGAGTGTTTGTGTGTGTGAGCGTGTGTTTGTGTGTGAGCGTGTGAGTGAGTGTTTGTGTGAGCGTGTGTGTGAGCGTGTGTGTGAGTGTTTGTGTGAGTGTTTGTGTGAGTGTTTGTGTGTGTGTGAGTGTGTGTGCGTGTGAGCGTGTGCGTGTGCGTGTGCGTGTGCGTGTGAGCGTGTGCGTGAGCGTGTGCGTGTGAGCGTGTGAGTGTGTAAGTGAGTGTTTGTGTGTGTGAGCGTGTGTTTGTGTGTGTGAGCGTGTGTTTGTGTGTGTGAGCGTGTGAGCGTGTGTTTGTGTGTGAGCGTGTGAGCGAGTGTTTGTGTGAGCGTGTGTGCGAGTGTTTGTGTGTGTGTGTGTGAGTGAGTGAGCGTTTGTGTGCGAGTGAGTGAGCGTTTGTGTGCGAGTGAGTGAGCGTTTGTGTGCGAGTGAGTGAGCGTTTGTGTGCGAGTGAGTGAGCGTTTGTGTGCGAGTGAGTGAGTGAGTGAGTGAGCGTTTGTGTGTGTGAGCGTGTGTTTGTGTGTGAGTGAGTGAGCGTGTGTTTGTGTGTGTGAGCGTGTTTGAGTGAGCGAGTGTTTGTGTGTGAGCATGTGTTTGTGTGTGAGCGAGTGTTTGTGTGTGAGCATGTGTTTGTGTGTGAGCGTTGTGTGTGTGTGAGCGTTGTGTGTGTGTGAGCGTTGTGTGTGTGTGAGCGTTGTGTGTGTGTGAGCGTTGTGTGTGTGTGAGCGTTGTGTGTGTGTGAGCGTGTGAGCGTGTGCGTGTGTGAGCGTGTGCGTGTGTAAGTGAGTGTTTGTGTGTGTGAGCGTGTGTTTGTGTGTGAGCGTGTGAGTGAGTGTTTGTGTGTGCGTGTGTGTGAGTGTTTGTGTGTGCGTGTGAGTGTTTGTGTGTGCGTGTGTGTGAGTGTTTGAGTGTGAGTGTGTGAGCGTTTGTGTGTGAGTGTGTGAGCGTTTGTGTGTGAGCGTGTGAGTGTGTAAGTGAGTGTTTGTGTGTGTG
>JAZGTH010000022.1:8245000-8302500 GCA_036877525.1 Chromobotia macracanthus
AGTGTCTGGAGAGCCGCACACACATACTCTTCTCTTCTCAAGACCCAGGGAAGATCAGACACTTCCAAACCCACTGGTGTTTAATACCTCGTACCACGGCCTGTGCTACACCATCAGTCTGTTGCTGGGGAGCATCACCAGCTGGTCCAAACCCGTGCAAACCATCACGCTTCTCACCAGTAAGACTGCACACAAACACAGAATAAATCTCATCAGAGGTTTCTCCAGAACAACACAAATGTCTGTCTGTGTGTGTGTGTGTGTTCAGAGCCGCTTCCTCTAGACAGTGTGCAGATATCAGATTATGGTCCGGCTCCAGAGACTGGCGTTGTGTTCCAGATCAGTTCTCCTGAGAAGAACATCTACACAAGGGTGAACATCAGCTACACAGAGGGCCATCAGCAGCATTATATGCTTTATAAAGGTACAACACACACCTTTGACCTGCTGTGTGGATGTCTTCACTCTAATTTAACCCTTGTCTCTCTGTTATCATGTCTAGATTTCCTGAAAGGGAAAACAGTCTTCAAACACTGGATATCAGGCATGTGCTACAGCAACATCAGCTTCCAGCTCATCTCAGAGGTGACGGTGAACAGGAGCACGCTGGTGAAACACAGTGACATCACTCACGAGCCTCAGCACCACAGGACGGGTAGATCTGCTGTCTGCTAACACTTTAACTCTTTGTTTAATCAGACATCAGTGGTAGCTTGAGTTCAGATCATGGACATGGTTTAATTACAGATCAAACAGCAGTGAGTGTACACTTAGGGTGTATTTAGCACAGACATCAGCCCTGTGGAATCTCATCAAACCTGTCAAGAACATGTTTTTTATGCTAAATATAATTCTTTATTTTAGGTCATGTTTTCTGTTTATAAGAGCTCATGTTAATTGGATCATGTTGTTCTCGTTCTTGATCATCTCCAGTTCCAAATCCTCCACTCAACATTTCCCTGAAGGTCCTTCACCTCAGTGGTCAAGGAGCGTCTGGAACTAAAGACAGCCTGAAGATGTCCCACAATGCATCTGTGACTCGCAGGGCTCGTGAAGTCCCTTCAGCTGAAGAACAGAAACCAAACAGTAATGAAGTCATGAGCCCTACTGTGACCCAAACAGCCCTCGATCCCTCTCAGAACCTGACTGACACCTCAGAATCTGAGTCTAGAATCCCTGTGTACCTCACTACAACAGAACCTGTCCATCAGAACAACACTGACCTGCTCTGGATAGAACCCACAGGAAGCCCAACCCCCACTGAGAAGGAGTTTGTCAACACTTTGGTTCTGGAATATGAGGATTCTAATGAACCTGGTTCAGCTATGGATCTGAACTTTGAAGCTACTATCATGCCGACTCCTCTGTCCCCAATTCTTTTGGAACTGCAATGGTCACCACCCACTCCACCAACATCCTTTGATGGATTTAACATCTATATCTACTGCAATGGTAAGAAAAGTTTGTGTGATTGGTTATTGTGGTTGGTTGGTGTTGTGATTGGCTGCCGTTGTGGTTGGTTGCCATTTTGGTTACTGGCGATGTGATTGGTTGGTGTTGTTAGGCCCATGTGTAAAGATCTTTTGTACAGTTTTAATTCTAATGTGTAAGAAGATTGTCCCATAATTTCCCAAGACACATAAACAAACTAAAAATAATTCAAACCTTCTCATTCATTGTAAGTCTTTACGAGGTCTGTTCTCTGTTTGCTCAATGTTTGAACAGGAAACTCCACAGAAACGGCGACAGTGGATGAAAACACTCAGGAGTTTTTTAGTGAACTCTCAGAACCAGGAACATATCGGGTCCATGTCACCACACTCAGCTCTTCTGGAGACTGTGAACCCAGAGAAAGTTCTGCTGAGACTGGATTCACCTTCTACCTCAGTATGAACTTATTTCTCTCACATATATGTTTATACTATACACCAATTGTTATACATAACAGCCTGAGAAAAATCTGCATGTTTTTTTCTTAATTAGCTTCACATCATCTTGAATCAGCACACAGCATGTGTCTTCATTTATTCATTCCCTTATGTGTGTGTGTGCCACAGGTCCGTCGGGTGATTGGATGGAGCAGCCACAGGAACGTCCGCAGGCCGTCAGTGTGAAGATGCTGAACTCCAGCACTGCAGCTGTCTCCTGGGCTCCATCAGCTCACAGATACAGCAGCAGTTTGATCTCAATTCTGTCCCTCACGTGTCTTCAGCCCAGCATCAGTCAGCGCACGGAGAGCACCTACTGCTCTGAGGTAATGGCCACCTCGACAAAATGATCATGAACCATTTCATCTCATCAACAAACACCTCAACCTGATCGTGAACCTCATCTCATCAACAAACACCTCAACACGATCCTGAACCCCATCTCACCTCATAAACAAACACCTCAACACGATCATGAATATCATCTCACCTCATCAACAAACACCGCAACACGATCCTGAACATCATCTCACCTCATCAACAAACACCTCAACACGATCCTGAACCCCATCTCACCTCATCAACAAACACCTCAACACGATCCTGAAGCCCATTTCACCTCATCAACAAACACCTCAACATGATCCTGAAGCCCATTTCACCTCATCAACAAACACCTCCACGATCCTGAAGCCCATCTCACCTCATCAACAAACACCTCAACACAATCGTGAATATCATCTCACCTCATCAACAAACATGATCCTGAAGCCCATTTCACCTAATCAACAAACACCTCAACACGATACTGAATCCCATCTCACCTCATCAACAAACACCTCAACACGATCCTGAAGGCCATTTTACCTACTCAACAAACACCTCAACACGATACTGAACCCCATCTCACCTAATCAACAAACACCTCAACACAATCCTGAACCCCATCTCACCTCATCAACAAACACCTTAACACGATACTGAAGCCCATCTCACCTCATCAACAAACACCTCAACACGATTCTGAAGGCCATTTCACCTAATCAACAAACACCTCAACACGATACTGAACCCCATCTCACCTCATCAACAAACACCTCAACACGATCCTGAAGGCCATTTCACCTAATCAACAAACACCTCAACACGATCCTGAACCCCATCTCACCTCATCAACAAACACCTCAACGATCCTGAAGCCCATCTTACCTCATCAACAAACACCTCAACGATCCTAAAGCCCATCTCACCTCATCAACAAACACCTCAACGATCCTGAACATCATTTCACCTCATCAAAAAACACCTCAACATGATCCTGAACATCATTTCACCTCATCAACAAACACCTCAACACGATACTGAAGCCCATCTCACCTCATCAACAAACACCTCCACGATCCTGAAGCCCATCTCACCTCATCAACAAACACCTCAACATGATCCTGAACATCATTTCACCTCATCAACAAACACCTCAACACGATACTGAAGCCCATCTCACCTCATCAACAAACACCTCAACACGATACTGAACCCAATTTCACCTCATCAACAAACACCTCAACGATCCTGAAGCCCATCTCACCTCATCAACAAACACCTCAACACGATACTAAAGCCCATCTCACCTCATCAACAAACACCTCAACACGATTCTGAACCCAATTTCACCTCATCAACAAACACCTCAACGATCCTGAAGCCCATCTCACCTCATCAACAAACACCTCAACATGATCTTAGAGATGATCTTTAACACAATGTGACTTGTGTTTCACTTATAGGAGAATATCACCAGTGATGTCATCACTAACCTGATCCCGGGGGCTCAGTACAGAGTGGTGGTTTATCACACTAATGGACCACTAGTTAGCCCTGCCTCTGAACCGGTCATCATTGATATAGGTCTGTCACAGAAACTAATAGATAGAATGTGTGCATCATATTCAGACATTCAGATTATACTTCACTGTGATTGATCTTGCTGGCGGTCTGTTTGTTCAGAGCCGACAGGGGTTCGGGATCTGGTAGTCTATCCTCTCAGTCCCACTGCAGTGATTTTGAGCTGGCAGAGGCCGTATAACATCGCCTTCCGCAAATATGTCCTGCAAACCTTCTTCTTTAATTCAGCTACACAGACGTCTCAGTGGACGACGTACTACGAGATTGCCGCCACAGCGTCTGTCATCGCGTCTGTGGTAAACACAACCAAATGTTTATGCTCCTTTAGTCAGTCAGTCAGATGCTGTTAGATCTGGATAATGATGCTCAGTTCATAGTGAGTCACTCTGAAGACATGTGAAACAAGATCCAGAGTTTTCTCTGTCTAATTATTATAATCATGTTTAATAACAAGCTGTTTCTATTGGCCTCAGTTTTGCTCTGGTTCAATGATGCTTGCAGCGGTCGTGTCGCTGTGTAAATATTACAGATGAGAAACTGAGATCAGTTCAGACGAGGTCAGAGATGTTAATTAAATCAGCTTTAGAACCTGCAATGGTCAGATGCTAATCTAATTCTGATTGGCTGAGGGAAGCACTGGTTCCTGCAGAGGTATCAGATGGTTCAGCTCATGTCTGTCTGATTGGCTCGCTGCTGCTGCTGTGTGTTGCTGTTTCCTGAGGGACAAACTCAGAATTTCCTTGTTTCTCACATTTCTACAGAGAGTGACGGATCTGTTGCCAGCCTGGTACTACAAGTTCCGTGTTACCATGGTGACCTGGGGTGACCCGCCTCTGAGCTGCTGCGACAGTTCGACTGTGAGCTTCGTCACAGGTGCTCAAGATTTTACCTGTGTTTAATACAGTAAAGTACTGCTGTTTCTCTCTACTCCAGACCATTACCTGTCTCTCTCTGCATGTCTGTCTCTTTCTCTGTTTGTTTGCCTATCTCTCTATCTGTCTGTCTGCGTGTGTTTTTTTTGCCTGTCTTTTTATCTATCTGGGTGTCTCTCTTTCTGTCTGTGTCTGTCTGTCTGTTTCTCAGCTCCGGAGGCCCCTCACATCTCATCTGTGGATTACTCTCATGGGATGCTGTATGTGCGCTGGACGTATGGAGATCTTTTCACCGATCTCTCTCACTCGCAGATGCTTTACTGGCAGGTGGTGGCGGAAAGCAGGAAGGGCTCCAGGAGACGATACACAGTGGACGTGAGTGGATCTGTCACACACACCTGAGCACAGGGGCTGGTCTGAAATCAGCTGTTTATTTCTTCCTCTCAGTGTGTGTGTAATTAAAATGATGGAGAACGGCATCACTGCAGCATTAGACTGTAATGAATCCAATTATCCAACACACATATTTATCAAATGCACAGCCCATGTTTAATTAGCCATGCCTAAATGTTTCCACACACAGTGAGAGATGTTAGACACCCACCAGAGAGAGAGAGAGAGAGAGAGAGCAGAATAACTTTGTGTCTACAAACACACCTGCACGACAGAGAGAGAGAGATACAATAAGAGAGAGAGAGAGAGAGAGAGAGAGAGAGAGATTTTTACCAAATTACCATACATCTGATCACATCTATACATTACATACTCTAACTGAAAAACATGTTAACCAAGATAAAGGTAAAGTATATGCATGCTTTATTTGCTTGACTTTAAAAAAGTTTTTGATTCAATTTGGCAAAAAGGACTATTTTACAAACTTATTGAAAGTGGCATAGGAGGTAAAACCTATGACCTTATTAAGTCAATGTACACTGAAAGTAAATGTGGCGTAAAAATCAGCACCAAGCATACAAGGTATCTTTCCCAGGAGCGTGGAGTGAGACAGGGCTGCTGCTTAATCCCAATATTATTTAACATTTACATCAATGAACTGGCGCGATCTGCAGCCCCTGACTCGCCCTACACAACTTACAGATCAAATGCCTGCTGTATGCAGATGATCTGGTTCTGCTGTTTCCCACTCAACATGGTCTACTGCAGAACCTGGACCTGCTAGAGCAATACTTCCAGACCTGGGCCCTGACAGTCAACCTGAATAACACCAAAATTATGATATTTCAGAAAAGATCCAGATCTCAGTGAACACAACACATTAACTTTAGGCACTAACCAGATAACACACACATCACACTACAACTACCTGGGTTTGAAAATCACATCCATGGGAAACTTTAATCGTGCTGTGAAAGAACTGAGAGATAAAGCATGCAGGGCCTTCTGCGCCATTAAACAGCAATGTCGTATAGAAATCCCGGTTAGAATTTTATTAGATTCTAATAAAATATTAGAGTCAGTAACTGAGCCCATTGTTCTCTATGGCAGTGAGGTGTGGGGTCCACTGACAAATCCAGATCAAGATTTCACTAAATGAGAAAAACATCCAGTTGAGACCCAGCATGCATAACTCTGTAAAAATATATTACACGCACACCGGCATACAACAAATAGCACATGCATGGCAGAATTAGAGAATCTCCTCTAATTATAAAGATACAAAAAAGAGCAATTCAAGGTAAAACATCTGAAAATCAGTGACCCCCAATCATATCATTATAAAGCCGTGTAAAGCTCAACCAAGAGATGAGCAAAAGAAGCAACCCTCTCCCTCAGCTGATCCAGATTCAGTCCTGATGCTTCACTGACATCTACTGATGCTCTGAATCACAACCACACTAACAACATCAGAATCATCAGATTCATGCACAAATCAAACAGAATTACATCACTCACTGGCAAACCCAAACACAACAACAGAGTACAATGCAATGCTATTTGGCTCTAAAGAGAGAATACAGTATGGCAGAGTATCTGTACACAGTGTCAGATTAGAAACTGAGAAGTTCATTGACCAGATACAGACTCAGTGACACAAGATGATGATAGAGACTGGCAGAGCAGAGATTGTGTCCACACTGTGATCTGAATCAGACAGAACTGCACTTCCGTACAGAATGGTCCATATACACGGATATACGGACAGTGTTCTCTGATAAAATACAGCAGATCCATCTGACATCCATCTTAAAACTGTTTCAAACCAGGAGAAACTGCCATATCTATTAGGAGAACACAAGAATTGCTGGGTGTTTGCTGCTCAATATATGTCTGCCTGTCATGAGAGAAGAGAAAACACTCAATCTGCCCTGATCTGATGTTTCCAGCACATGTAGATTATGTTATGCCATGTTACTCTGTTATTACTTAGATGTATATTTTGCTTCTGTAAATCTGTCTAATCCCTTATTTTATTTTTAGTTTATATACTTACATACATTAGTAACTCCTTTTGCACTATATATACTATGCAACTATATATTGTTATTACTATTAATATTTTTCTCTCTGTCCACACGTGCACTATTTGTAAACAGCCCAGTTGCAATTTCTTTGGCAATACAAATATATATATATATATATATATATATAGTGTATAGTTGTGTATATATATATATGTATAGTTTTTGTCATGCCAAAAAAGCACACTTAATGAGAAAGAGAGAATGTTGTGATGTATTTGCTGCTTCTAAAGATGATATGTAAATTTTACATTGTATTCATTTGGCAGACACTTTTATCCAAAGCAACTTACAGTACATTTAAGGTATACGTTTTGTCAGTACATGTGCTCCCAGGGAATCAAACCCACAACCTTTTGCTGTGTGCTTCATTAACACTTGATTGGAGTGGCTGTTGCTATAGAGATTGTTGCTATGGCAGTTTGTGACACTGTTGGTCTGTGTGATTGTGTTTAGGTGATGCGTAACTTGATGAAAGCATCTCTTGTTCTTCCTCCGGGTGACATTTACAACCTCACTGTCACGGCCTGTACAGAGAGAAGTCGAAACACATCAGCACCTCACATCATGAAGCTCGGTCAGTGTCTCACACCTGATGGTGACATATGAGTGTGTGTGCAGCTCCACTTGGCTCGTGACATGTGGAGGAATGAAAGAGAAGTAAACAAATGATGATGTCTGATCCAGAATCATCAGCAGAATATCAGAATATGAGAGAGACACAGATTCAGACTGAAGATTCAGTTCAGTCCTGCGACTCTAATAATCACTTTATTTATGAATGTGGTTTCTTGTGCAGAAGGCTGTTTAAAATGGGTCTGAATTTGCCTGTTTCATGTTCCTTTCTGTGTTCATTTTGACCTGTTGTTCTAGAGGAACTTGTAATGTGCAGGTTTGTGCTGTGTGAACAGAACCCGCCCCTCCGAAGTGGCTGTATGCTGTCAACGTCACGGACACCAGCGTCACTCTGCTCTGGACGGAGGACGGTGTTGTGGATTTCTACCAGCTCATTTGCAGACAACTGGAGCCCAACAAACAACACAAAGTAAGAGCTTGCCTTCTGTTCTCCAGATGATTCCTGACTGATCATCAGTGCACAATCACTCCATCAGATGAGTCGTTGATCTGACACCACACTTCATCATTATTATAAAGAATGTCTCTTTGTCAATTGCGAGTGATTCACTCTTTTGTTATTAAATGTTGTGTATTGTGGTGGTGTCTCTCAGATATCCTCAGAGCTCGTCTTACTGTATTAAAATTATCTGAATGTATTGAGCCTCACATGATCACTGTTACCATGACTGAATGAGTAGCAGAACTGTGTGTGTCTGTGTGTAATGTATGTGTGTGTGTATAATGTGGCTCTGTCTGTCTCCTGCAGGTCCGCGAGCCACTCATCACAGCTGCTCATTTTCTGACTATCTCAGGACTTCATCCGTCTTCATCATATAACTGCAGTGTGGTGAGCACAAGCTACAGCAGCAACAGTGACCCTGCCTACATCATCATCAGTACCTCAGGTGATCCTCACTGCAGCTGTCAACCAGTCAATACACTCACTGCAGCTGTCAACCAGTCAATACACTCACTACAGCTGTCAGTCAGTCAGTACACTCACTGCAGCTGTCAATCATTTAATACACTCACTGCAGCTGTCAGTCAGTCAATCCACTCACTGCAGCTGTCAGTCAGTCAGTACACTCACTGCAGCTGTCAATCATTTAATACACTCACTGCAGCTGTCAGTCAGTCAGTACACTCACTGCAGCTGTCAATCATTTAATACACTCACTGCAGCTGTCAGTCAGTCAGTACACTCACTGCAGCTGTCAGTCAGTCAATACACTCACTGCAGCTGTCAGTCAGTCAGTACACTCACTGCAGCTGTCAGTCAGTCAATACACTCACTGCAGCTGTCAGTCAGTCAGTACACTCACTGCAGCTGTCAGTCAGTCAGTACACTCACTGCAGCTGTCAGTCAGTCAGTACACTCACTGCAGCTGTCAGTCAGTCAATACACTCACTGCAGCTGTCAGTCAGTCAGTACACTCACTGCAGCTGTCAGTCAGTCAGTACACTCACTGCAGCTGTCAGTCAGTCAATACACTCACCGCAGCTGTCAGTCAGTCAGTACACTCACCGCAGCTGTCAGTCAGTCAGTACACTCACCGCAGCTGTCAGTCAGTCAGTACACTCACCGCAGCTGTCAGTCAGTCAATACACTCACCGCAGCTGTCAGTCAGTCAATACACTCACCGCAGCTGTCAGTCAGTCAATACACTCACCGCAGCTGTCAATCATTTAATACACTCACCGCAGCTGTCAGTCAGTCAGTACACTCACCGCAGCTGTCAGTCAGTCAGTACACTCACCGCAGCTGTCAGTCAGTCAGTACACTCACCGCAGCTGTCAGTCAGTCAGTACACTCACCGCAGCTGTCAGTCAGTCAATACACTCACCGCAGCTGTCAGTCAGTCAGTACACTCACCGCAGCTGTCAGTCAGTCAGTACACTCACCGCAGCTGTCAGTCAGTCAGTACACTCACCGCAGCTGTCAGTCAGTCAGTACACTCACCGCAGCTGTCAGTCAGTCAGTACACTCACCGCAGCTGTCAGTCAGTCAGTACACTCACCGCAGCTGTCAGTCAATCAGTACACTCACCGCAGCTGTCAGTCAATACACTCACCGCAGCTGTCAATCATTTAATACACTCACCGCAGCTGTCAGTCAGTCAGTACACTCACCGCAGCTGTCAGTCAGTCAGTACACTCACCGCAGCTGTCAGTCAGTCAGTACACTCACTGCAGCTGTCAGTCAGTCAGTACACTCACCGCAGCTGTCAGTCAGTCAGTACATTCACCGCAGCTGTCAGTCAGTCAGTACACTCACCGCAGCTGTCAGTCGATCAATAAACTTGCATGTGTGTTCAGTCCGTGACATGAACCCGAGTGTGGCGGCCATCTCTGCTCTGGCAGTTCTCAGTGTTCTTCTGATCATTCTGCTGGTTCTCCTGCTGCTGGTGTTGAGGAAGAAACACATGGAAGTGAACCGGTGAGAACGTCTGTCTGATCATCTCATTAGATTCTCTTTTCTTAACATGATTCACATCAGACTGAAGGGTTTCTCTCTGCTTGATTTCAGAGAATGTGGCGCTGAAACTTTTGTCAACTTCGCGTCTTTTGAGCGGGACGGGAAACTTCCCTATAACTGGTATGACTTCTTGTCTTACTAAAGCTGTCAATCACTCTCACTATTAGAGCAAAGAATATACATCACAATTCACACACTTACTAAAGGTCATGTGACCTTTAACCCCTGACGCCCCGAACTTGTAATTGTTGGTATGATGATGCAGGACTTCAGCTCAGATCAGATCTTCCGAGATGTTCAGATTAGATCTTCCGAGATGTTCAGATCAGATCTTCAGAGATGTTCAGATCAGATCATGATTAATATAAGTGCTAAAGGATCTCAGTAAAGGCAGATTTAGTTTTTTAATAAGTCAACTGAAACTTTTTCTGTCATTTGAAATAAATGATGTTGTGAGATAAGTGAAGCTGAATGTTCTTGTGATCATCTACACTACAAGACTTCTTGTAGATGTTCACTAAATCTGTAAATCGCTGCCCGCTCTGAGTTTCAGACACCAGTAAAATAAGCAAATAACTTTAACGAATCTATTGGTTTTACAGTTTTCGTTGAATGGTCTGTTTTACAGCAGCAAAACAGTTTAATACATAATTGTAAAACAAATGTTTAAATGGAATTAGGAAGCCAATGGCCAAAAACATCATAAATGGGCTTTGATGTGACAGATTATAACAAATGAAATACATGAGTCAATGATTAAGCAGCTGGCAGCAGCTGTGTGTCTGCACTGAATGTGTTGTATTCTGTTGCTCATTTCTTATGTGTGAGCTGTAACTTCACACTGACTGCATGCAGTTTGAGTTAACCTGTGAAAGACTGCTGCAATATCTCAGTCATCTGTGTGTGTAACTAATGCAGCATCATGTCTGTGTGTCTCCTCTGCGTCTCTCTTGATCTTCTGCTTCTGTTGAATGGCTTCAGGCGCAGGACTCTGTTTGCGTTCCTCACTCTACTGCCATCCTGCCTTTGGACTGACTATCTTTTGGCCTTTTATATTAATCCGTGGTAAGTAGTGGCTGTGGTTCCAGCCTGGCGATGAGTTCTGGAGATCTACACACACACACACACACACACACACACACACACACACACACACATACACACACACACAGCACTGTAGCTGTTTCTGATCTGATTTGTCACACCCCATCTGTGTTTGTGTTTAACACACTGATCTCATGCAGCTGGACGCGTCTGATTTCGCGTCTGAGTCGCAACCCTTTCTGCATGACACATCACATCTGTAAAGATTACAGGCCTGTGGCATCAGGAGTGAATTTACATTCTGTGTGTTTGTTTGCATGTTTTGTCTGGGTTTTTGTTTCGGACTGAATGCAGATTGTCGTGTGTGATTGAGAACGTTTGCCTGACTTTATATTTTCACTTATTTCAGTTTTATTTGAGTATTTAAGGAATGTTCCAGGTTTTAATACAACTGCTGTTGAGAAGAAACAGCAACAGAAAATAATCTCAACAAACTGTTTATTAAAATGAACAAGATCACAAGTTTAATTCATGTGTGCAGGACTACACACTTAAACATTACAAGTTAACATGTATAAAAGTTCCGTTATTTCCTGTCTAATGTGTTGAGCTTGTATATAAATGCAACACACAGCAGAAGAATAGACGTGTGTCTGATGTGACTGTTTACATGAATCAGACTCACAGAACCTACATCAGACCTTCATCCAGTGAGATTAAACACAGAGCTAATTGAAATGGAACATGCCTTGAAAAGTGAGACGCGTGTTTGATTTAGGATTCAAGACAAATAGAGCACCCAGTTGTACTTAAATTTGGTCAAGTCTTCCTGTTCTTTACTTGTAGGAGCAAAACGGCACTTAAGAAGAGAAAATTAACAAGGTAAATACTATAAAAACATCTTACTAGTGTGTGTAAAAGTATGTGTAATGTTTTTATTTATGTAAATGTTTATTGACTTAGCATTGTGTGTGTGTGTGTGTGTGTGTGTTTGTGTGTGTGTACAGCCCAGTTCAGCTGAGTGATTTTGACGCTTACATCAAAGACATGAGTAAAGATTCAGCCTACAAGTTCTCTCTTCAGTTTGAGGTGAAAAGGATTCAGATTGTGTGGATTTCTGTTTGTGTGTGTCAGGAGTTGTGTATTTAATTCCTGTGTGTGTGTGTCAGGAGTTGAAGAGTGTGGGTCTTGATCTGACACATGAAGCTGCCGACCTGCCTGTCAACAGACCGAAGAACCGCTACACCAACATCCTACCCTGTCAGTGAGCAGTGGCCTGCAACCGTTGTCATAGCAACGCTGTTCTTATTGGCTAGAGTGGTAATGATGTGTGTGTGGTGTTCAGAGCTCTAACGTTTGTTTCTGTACAGATGATTTCAGTCGTGTGAAGCTGATCTCTCTACACAACGATGAAGGTTCAGATTACATCAATGCAAACTATATTCCTGTGAGTACACCTGTGAAATGCTCCATATCAAATTAAAACAAGAAAATGACAGATTTCTATTTCACAGTGTAGTTGAATCTCACACAGACTTGACACACAACATGTTTTCATGTCCGTTTGGATTGAATCATCTGTGTTTTCTGTGTTCAGGGTTATAATTCTCCCCACGAGTACATTGCCACACAGGGCCCGCTCCCCGACACCAGGAATGATTTCTGGAAAATGGTTTTACAGCAGAAGTGTCACATCATCGTCATGCTGACCCAGTGTAACGAGCGCAGGAGGGTCTGTTTCCATGGCAACCGCTGTCTTTAGCATTATTAGACTGAATGAAGAATGATAATGTCAGTCTGTAATTGCAGAAAGAGCTCTGGTCGTGTTTAACTGATGTGTCGACTGACTGTGTGTCCAGGTGAAGTGTGATCATTACTGGCCATTCACAGAAGAGCCTGTGGCCTATGGTGAAATCACAGTGGAGATGACATCCGAGACAGATTCACCAGAGTGGACTATCAGAAACTTCAGGCTGGGATATGTAAAGAACACACACTCTCTCACACAACAGATGAAGTTCTGTATGAATGTTTGTGGATTTTGACTGTCAGATATGAAATGTTACACTGCGTTAAAGCTGAAGCCCTGATGATGCGTCTGTGATCAGTACTGTAAGAATATAATTTAGTTTGCTGTGTTTGGATAATCCTTTTCTTCAATACCAGATTAATTGGATGTCGTGAGGAGGAACCTTCAGCAGAGCTCTGGGAGCAAGCGACACAGACACTAGAGTGTGGTTGAATCAAGCTCGTTTATTTCCTCAACAGAAGCAGATTATATAGAACAGAACAGGATGCACCTAAATCTGTATCAAGCAATCAAATAGCTGGGTTATATTTTATTACTATATACGGTTGGAAACAACAGCTTCAGGATGATTTCCTTATGCGACAGAGTATATGTCATTAGGAAAGAGATATCAAAACTCATTAACCCTTAAGGGGTGTTGACTATATTCATTAGTACGGGGAACTAAATAATCTAACAAGTACTGAAGTATCTCTGTGTCTCACATGATCTCTGGTGTGGTTCTCTGCAGGCTGATGAAACTCAAGATGTTTTACACTTTAATTACACATCCTGGCCTGATCACGGTGTGCCCACCGTCAATGCCATTGAGAGCATATTACAGTTCGTACAGATCATCCGACAGCAGGTCAACAGGACCAAAGGACCAATCATAGTTCACTGCAGGTGAGAGTTACTGTCAACCCATCTCTGACCTCTGACCTGTTTTTATGAGTCTGTCTGTCCATCTGCCTGTCCATTTGTCTGTCTGTGTCCGTCTGTCTCTCTTTCTGTCTCTCTGTCTGTCTGTCTATCTTATTAAATTATTATTATTATTCTGTCTGTTTTAGTAAACCCATCTCTGCCCGGTGAGTGTTGTGATGATATTATATTACTTGATAACCTGCATCAGAACCAATGAAATGAAATTGTTTTCATTATGAGTGTAGGAGGGTTTCCCATCAATCACACATCTTAAGAAGAACCTTCTTGCTGGAACTGTATAGATCAGATTGGCACTGCTGGGTGGGGCTTAGCTCATGAATATTAATCAGCTGTGATCTTTTATTGTTGAAACTCTTGTGTGTTTTTATTGTGTGATTTCTCTGTTAGTGCTGGAGTGGGTCGAACTGGCACCTTTATCGCTCTGGACCGACTGATGCAGCACATTCACGAACACGAGTATGTGGATATTTTGGGAATGGTGTCGGAGATGCGCTCAAACAGACTGTCCATGGTCCAAACAGAGGTACAGAAGTCCCCTGAAACACTGAGATGATCTGTCAGCAGAACCAGAACTGAAGAATGACATCGAGTGTGTGTGTGTGTACAGGAGCAGTATGTGTTCATTCATCAGTGTGTTCTGCTCATGTGGAAGAAGAAGCATCAGTCCCACACCAGTGACGTCATCTATGAGAACATCAGCAAGTCTTAATGAGGTGAGAACCTCCACACACAGTTTTACTGTAGTTACAGTGCACTAGACTTACTGATGTAGATATCAGCACTGCTGCATGTTAAGTACATGTGAGAATGAAGAACATGTTAATACATATGTATTGTGAAGAGTTTCGTGTGAACTCAACCTCTCTTGATTAATATAGAACTCTTTCACAGGTGTTTTTTATATCAAATTCATTCATACTCACCCAATCAGAATTAAGAGTTTTGTTTTTGTGTTAAATAATGAGGTCCTTCATTTGTTATTAATAATCTTATCTTTTGTTTTAATTGAAGTTGAGCTGAGCTGAATTACACACTGTACCACAATTTAAAATATCTCTACAACAACACAATATACTGTATATGCAATATACTACGCAATGTACACAAAATATACAGTCTTTAGGGCTGCAGCTCAGTGGATTAGTTTGTTTTTTTTATTCATGACTGGTGCCTGGTTTCTTTCAGGTCCTGCTGTCCAGTTCTTTTCATGTCAATGTTCAGAGATGTGTGACATCAACACCAAAGCCCAACATAGCAGCATCTGCCCAGGAGAAGATCTCACTGGTGTCCTCTTCACCAGCAGCATTCTGACAGAACCAATCAAATGCCTTAAAATCCTGCATCATCTTGCAGCTCCTGCGTGTCTCTGCTGTTTCTGCCCTCAGTGAACTGAATCTGAAGCAGTTAGTTTCTGTAGTTTCTGTATTAATCTCAGGATCATCTCGTATTACTCCTGCTGCCCTGCTGGACACATTGAGTAACACAGGGCAGAAAAGCAAAAGTGTGATTGTGTGTTAGACAGCTGTGAAGTGTGTGTTGTGAATTTATTGCAGTTTGTCCATAATACTGTTAGTTGTCACAAATTCAGAGGAGCACAAAGCTTCAGAAAAGAGCTTTGTGTCTAAACGTTTGAAGCAACCACACAAGCTCAATTCTACTGTTAGCACACTAATGTAAAGATGCTTTGGACATGATGTTCTTTAATCTTCTAGCACTGCCACACAACACACACAGTATAAGTGAAGAGTATTTAATCTGCTTCCAGACAGAATGATGAAGATGATTCAGAAGATCTGCTGTACTCAGCTGTACGTTTGTGTGTGTGTGTGTTTGCTAGAATACAGTAAAATATTGATGCTTTCATCTGATAGTTTGTTTTGCACTGATCATATCTCTTACTGTAGGGAGGTTCACCACTTAAATCACTTCTGTGGATTGTGAGTCTCTGCAATGCAAAAGCTGCGATCTTTGTAACCTCAACACAGAACTGCAAGATGTGCTTCAGCTGGAGGTCTGACGTGTGTCTTATCTGAGACACAAACCACAAACGTGGATTTTCATTGATGTTGATCTTCTCCAGGTCATTTGCTGTGGAGGTGAATGTGTACTGGATTCTAATTAACATTTGCACAGTTCCAGTACAGGCTGCTGGAAACTGAATTGCCTGTTATCCATCACAAGTTTACATTTATGTCCAGTTTACAGGCAAATAAGATGACTTTCCCTGACTAAATCTGGGTATCAACTAAGATGAGTTTTACCGTTCAACAATGATTAGGCATTAAACTTTGTAAATACTGTTTATTTCTAAATGAAATGACAGAAAAATTGCTGTATTGTGCTAATTATAGAGTACATGATATGCGACTATTTTAAGACACATGAATAAACTGGTTCATGTCGAGTATCACTGATATGTGAATCTGCATTTAGACTCAGCGAGTGATAATTTTCCTCTAGATCAGGATTGAGCTGTTGCAGGCAAATTCTGTTGGTGAATTTATTTGTGTTTCTTCAGGTCAAGCTCGTTTGTCTTTTGGTGACTCTGGTGTATTATGTGACCAAGTACAATCCACCATCATCCTCACAGCTTCAATGTGTGTGTTTATTTAAAAAAAATAAACTTTTGAATTCTTGAGCTGTACAATGACTTTATTTCTATGATTAAAAGACACTGGGCATATATTTAGATTTCTTTTGTTGTAGTCAAACTCGTATGAGATCTGGGGATCTTTTATTTCAAAAGTAGTGACTTACAAAATCTGTCTTCATGTCGTTGTTTATAACACTTCTCACCCAAACACTGATCTCCAATCACACCGGAAGTCATTCACTTTAATGAGTTACCGATTCCCCGTGACAGCGACCCTGTACAAAAATATAAAATTGTTTTTCTGTGTATTTTAGAAGGTTCGCCAGAAATCACTTTCTCTGTTGTGCTCTTAAAGTGTGAAATGAACTTTTCTTTCGGCTCGAAGAGTCGGTGATCAGACATGTGACGTGCAGCTCACATATCTGTAATGTACATCTGTACATTACATTACACATTACATCTGTAATGTAACGCACACACATCACCACCGGAGGGCGCACTTTCTCTGAGCGCTGTAATGTAACACACACACATCACCACCGGAGGGCGCACTTTCTTGGCGCTGTAATTAACACACACACACCACCACCCGCCCCCTCTCTCTCTCTCTTTTAAAATAAAAATTCTGAGCGCTGTAATGTAACACACACACATCACCACCGGAGGGCGCACTTTCTCTGAGCGCTGTAATGTACACACACACACATCACCACCGGAGGGGGCGCACTTTCTCTGGCCGCTTTATTATAACACACACACACCCCCCCCCCCCCCCCCCCCCCCCCCCCCCCCCCCCCCCCCCCCCCCCCCCCCCCCCCCCCCCCCCCCCCCCCCCCCCCCCCCCCCCCCCCCCCCCCCCCCCCCCCCCCCCCCCCCCGACTTTCTCTAGGCGAATAACACAACTGAGCGCTGTAATGTAACACACAATTTTCACGGGCGCACTTTCTCTGAGCGCTGTAATGTAACACACACACATCACCACCGGAGGGCGCACTTTCTCTGAGCGCTGTAATGTAACACACACACATCACCACCGGAGGGCGCACTTTCTCTGAGCGCTGTAATGTAACACACACACATCACCACCGGAGGGCGACTTTCTCGGGCGGCTGTTACAAAACAAACAAAAAAAACCCCCGCCCCCTCCCTCTAAATTTTTTATTTAAAAAAAAAAAAAAAAAAACAACCCCCACTTTCCTTTCACTTTCTCTGAGCGCTGTAATGTAACACACACACATCACCACCGGAGGGCGCACTTTCTCTGAGCGCTGTAATGTAACAAAAGCGCTGTAATGTACACACACACATCACCACCGGAGGGCGCACTTTCTCTGAGCGCTGTAATGTAACACACACACATCACCACCGGAGGGCGCACTTTCTCTGAGCGCTGTAATGTAACACACACACACATCACCACCGGAGGGCGCACTTTCTCTGAGCGCTGTAATGTAACACACACACATCACCACCGGAGCATTTCTTGGCGCACTTTCTCTGAGCGCTGTAATGTAACATACACACATCACCACCGGAGGGGGTACTTTTTCTGGGGGTTTTTTTTTATAAAAAAAACACCACCGGGAGGTTTTTTTTTTTTGCTGTAATGTAACACACACACATCACCACCGGAGGGCGCACTTTCTCTGAGCGTTGAACACTCAGACTTGACCTCAGAGACTTGTGAACATGTTTGGTATGAAAGCTTTGGAAATGTTGTACGTAAAACAACTGAATTAATTTGCAGTGCACATCCGCTCCACTGGGCGGCATAATCGGACTTCCAGCCGACGCTTGAAAACAGTCGCAGAAACACTGGACACCTGTGAGCTTGTGCAGGTTTAAATCCTGCAGCTGACAGCTCAGCCACCGACTCTTAATATCTCTCAAACACCATCAGCAACACAACCCGAGAGAGAAAAGGGCAGGACGAGTATGACCGCCACTCACCTGTAAGTCACTTTTAAAGTGCGTTTCTCGTGTACATTCACTGCGGGATCATGCGGGTCTTTATCGAGTTGACAGTGGCCGCAGCGGCACGATATAATACTCCGTGTCAAGCTCTTTAAACAACATCTCATGCGTGTCGTAATCTGTGTAAGAAACAATGAGCTGTCTCACATGATCATATACGTTCACATGCGGGAACTCCTCTGATAACAAACGGATCGACTGTTGCATCGCATGAACAAGCTAATTTACATCAACTTTAAACGAATATCCCCGTTAAACTCCCATTATAAGATGGAAGACCGGCGTACAGGTTTTGTTTTTCGTACTGATGTTGTAGTCTCAGTGTGGATGAAGGACTGTAGAGACAGATATAGATTCAAGTAAGTGTATTAGACAGACAGACATCCCACCTCGCAAAAAACTCATTTCAGGGGGTAACTGCTCAATATCTTTCATTGCTGCTTATGTTTTACCGGTAATATTTTGGGAGGCTTTTATAATCATGGACGGACTTGTTGGCTGTCTGCAGTCTGATGTCACAGAATAACTTCTGACACAAATCATCTGAATAGAATCTGTCCCACAAGCCCAAATACAAGAGATTATTAACAAGAGATATTAATGCTTGTGTTGAGACTGATCTAAGATTAGGAGACAGCAGACCAGGCTCAACTTTGGAAAAACTGATCTATGAAAATCTGAATAAGCTTGTGTGATCATTGATAACATAACACAAATATCACCTGTATTAATTTATTTTGCATACTCGCTTCACATTTACAGTTTGTTCTTAAATGTGTTGCATTGTTTTCATATAGAAACTCTCCTTTCAAAGCTTTATCTCAGGGAAATTATTTTGGCCAAACATCAGTCACGCTCCTGATGAGGAGAACATCAATGATTCCTGTAACTAGTTGCTAATGTTTATTAAGGTTTGGTCACTGAGAGACCAAACATGACCACAAGAAAGATGACATGCCATCGCTTTAGCTGGAGAGAAAACTTTGCATATGCAGGAAGACAAAACTGCAAAGTGGTTTTGGCCCAGAATCGGTCAAAACTCAATTCATTGACTTTAGAAGTCAGATGTAGATAGAATGAACATAAAGCTTCCTGACAAACTGACTGACTTTGTCTCTGCTTTTCTCTTTAATAGTGAGATTCATAAGCTTCTCGTTTGGCATTACAATCAAATACAA
Organism: Chromobotia macracanthus; assembly: GCA_036877525.1. NCBI lineage: Eukaryota > Metazoa > Chordata > Actinopteri > Cypriniformes > Botiidae > Chromobotia > Chromobotia macracanthus. The sequence goes on from JAZGTH010000022.1 coordinate 8,264,800, forward strand.
AACAAAACAAATCATGAACAAAAATATGATTTTTGCTATTAATAAAAACCCTACAGCTTGATTAACTCAGTTACCCATAATTCTCCAGATATATTTAAAGCAGATGATAAATATTCTGTCTAAGAGTGAGGATGTGATCATTGGTTAAATAAGTTTCTTGTGGACCTGCAGAAGCTCTGATGATTAAATGATGGACATTTACACACGACTCACGTTTGTTTCCTGGAAAACTGCACCAGATGCTTTTCCTTCCAAACAATAAGCTGAGAAAAAGATGTCAGCACATGAGAACAGACACATCTCACTGCTTTCAGGACACTGAAAGGCAGAAGCTAATGGCGCTAAACTACATTCTGATGTACACTCTGCTGCTCTGATGTTCTCATCTGTAGTATCACTGTACACACATCAACGTTCCTCTTCTCTGTTGTCATGCGTGTTCGTCCACATCAGAACCGTTTCCATTATCTGAGGGGTCCAAGAGTTCTTGACGACGACGCATTATGGCTGCAAACTGAGCGCGCTCCACGGCGTCCTGCAAAAGGTCAAAGGTGACAGAGGTGAATAAGGGGTCAGTGGTTACTGCCCTCATCGAAGGACTCCACGCCAGAATCACTCGCTGCTGCTGCAGCTGCCACCAGCTTCTCCTGACGCCTCCTCATGACCTCCTGCAGCTCTGACCCAGAGCTCCTCTGCAGACACACACACAGACAGACAGACAGCTGTAACACTGTGCAGTGACATTCAGTATCACTCTAACACTGTCCTCATGTGCTTGTTATGCTGTGCAGTGGCACACAAAACAGCAGAACGAAATGTAAAGTGACTGAAGATAGTTTAAGATAGAGATGTAAGTGCATTGGTCACTGTGGTGTGAGGACAGTGTTTAGTGTGCACAGAGGTGAGCTGTGTGTCCGAATATGATTTCTAAAACGTTCGTACTGACATTCTCTTTAATGTTATATTAATAGTGGATTACACACAGTACAGTTATGGATGCTTCTGATTGGATGAGCTGCATCTGAGGTCGGTTAAAATCACGTTCATCAACAACGTGCATCAACAAAATTAAATGTTTAATGCTTTCAAGATCTTTCTGCTGAAACCCGCAAACATCAGCCAAATATTTACTGGTCACAAAACGACAGTTTGACTGATGATGTGTGTCCACATGAAGAATTGTGCCAATACATCACTGAGCATTCAACAGTGTTCACTGGTAAATAACGTTATGAGATTTATCTAAAAAGCTGCAGACAGTAAAAACTACAACACCTCAAAACAGCTGCAGAATGATAGACAGACAATATAAAGAGACTGAAAACAACATGAAGGCTGATCTACTGGACATCTCTGTACAGCCACAGCGTCGGTGCAGCCGCAGCATTGGTGCTTTGTAATGGGATGTTTTGGGATTCAGAGGTTTGTGAGGGGCATTCTGAGACAGCATCTACTCTCAAACTATGACTGCAAGAGACAGAAGCCACTAAACAACATAATAATCTATTTAAATATTTGATCATTCTCAGGTCTCTCAAAGCTAATCTCTCATTCTCTCAAACTAATCTCTGTTGGTCAGATTAAATATCATTTACAAATTTATTAACAGGATTAATAAATGTGCTTTGCTCACAGCTGAAGAAATGGACAACCGCAGACGTTTCTAATCAGATCAACAGAGAGAAGATGTTTCTCTACCATAAACTAAAATACCTTCAAGGAGACGCTGATTTAAGGTGCAGATCATGGGGGCGTCAGAAGTAAACCTGCAGATGGCAAAAAACACCAAACAGCAAAAGGCACTTGCCAAAGCTGAATAACTATCACTAACATAAGACTGAACCGGTTTCTCTAATGATCCTGACCAGCTGGATTAGTGTGACATGAGTCCCATCAGCCATCACAGAGTCAGAAATATCAGTCAGAGAGTTGAGTTTAGAAGAAACAAGAGCAGAAGAAGAGCTCACCTCCAGAGCAGCTTTCTGAACAGTGATCTGACTGTAGACTCGCGCTCCATCATCAGGACACACCGTCTTCAGCTCGTCTTTATTGAGTGAGAAAAGCTGAGCTCCTGTCAGCACGCCCAGACTGTTGACAGTTCTGCTCAGAAAAACAAGCATGACAAATCAAACACACATCCATCAAACAGTGACTGACACACTCTTGTTTAAAAGCAGGAGTCACTCACTCGGCACTGAAACCTTTCAGCTCCAGCCAGGATTTGACCTCCTCAGGTATGGAGTCATAGGTGATGTTCACTGACGGCAGGCTGGTGGAGCGAGCAGGAGTCTGAAACTTCTTCTGAGCACTGCGACCCAACGTCAGTCTGTGCATCAACTCATCCTGAACCTCCTCCATGTTTGACTTTCGGCCTGAGACAGACGGATGGACACAGACAGATGGATGGACAGATGGACAAAGATGGATGGACACGGACAGACAGACAGACGGACAGATGGACGTACAATGGACAGAGTATCATGTTAGTGTGTAAGAGATAAAAGTTGCTGTATTATTAGATAATATCATGTTTCCATACGGCTGGCAGGTGGAGGTCTCTCTCTCTGATGGTCTCTCATTGTTACGCTGTCGTTCTCGCCTCTGGTGTCTGCAGGTGGAGGGTTCTGGGGTTCAGCAGCTGGTGGGGTGGATGTGGGGGGCAGGGGAGGAGTGGGAATCTTCCCCAAGGCAGGAGGAGGGGGTGGGGTTGGGGTGGGGTGAACAGGTGTGACTGGTTTGGGTATGTAGTCTGATCTCTGTTTCTGTTGAAGATCGAAACATCACACATTACAGTGTCGGCAAGTCATTCTGTCATGTGTAAAGTTGCATGATTATGCTGCATTTATTATTAATCTTTACATACTGAGGGACAATAGTCATATTACTGTTAAAATACATATGAAGACAGAAGTACTGCCAACGACAGCACAGCTTCACTGATTAATCAAGTTACCTCGTTTAACTCGCCCAGTAATTGCTTAAGAAAGAAACGAAGAGTTACATTTTTACAGAGTTACATTTTACAACAACTGAAATTCAGCACACACACACAGATTAACTAGATTAAAAACACACGCAAACCAGGAGATCTAATGCAGTAAACGAACAAAAACAAAAATCTCAGTGTGAAAACATACATGTGTGTATCTACACGTGTCCACACACATGCATGCACACGCACGCACACACACACACACAATTCTATTGTTTTAATACACAGCTAGTTATAAAGACTATAACCTAACCCTAACAGAAAACCTTAAGCATTTTTACAATTTAAAAAACTTTACTATATTTTTATAGTGTTTTTACAAATGAGGACATGCTAAAAGGAGGTTTTGCTCAGATAAGTCAGATTTTGTTGACTGTTGGGTACAAATTGGTCCCCAGTATATAGTTAAGTAACCCCCCCATACGCACACAGGTTTACCTTAAACAATTCAAATTCCTTCTTTGGCATCATTAGCTTTAAGATGAACAAAAACAAATCTATGATGTAATAAAGATGAACAACAGACGAATAATGGGAATGTGATGGGAATGTCAAGAGAATGCAATGGGGAATGTGATATCACCTGTATAGTATGGCTATATATGGGCTCCCCGCGGCCCGTCATATCCACAGCCCTGCTGATCTCCAGGATGTTGTTTGGCACATATCCTGTAGCACCCAGCCCGTTCTTCACCTTCCACCACTGTTTCCTGTCATCCAGCACCTGACACACACACACACACAGTCAATCACAGCGCACACATTACCATGACATCCATCACATGACTCATCACATTTACCTCCAGCATCTCATCTTTGATCACAGACAGTTCTGTGCTGTTTCTGGCCACAAAGTCATATTTAGATTTGGCAAAGTTTTTTGTCTGCTTTCTGCCATGAACATCAAAGTTCCTGGAGGAAAAAGAAAGACTGAAGACTGAAAATCAGCCCTGGAAATAAAAAATAACATGATGGCATTATTATTTACATTATAAATCTACTGATTAAGCAGAAGTACTGTAAGCAGAAGTATGAGGTCAGACTGATGAAGTTCTCGACCGCGGCAGCTGTGGAGGAGAGTCTCAGAGTCATCAAAGAAACCAGAGAAACAGATCAGAAGAGAGAGTCAGAACCCTGAACCCACTGGAGCATTTTACATCTACAGCAGGTTTAGAAGAGGGCAAACTGAAATTACAGCCAATGGAATGTGAATTAAATATAAAGACAGAGATGTTTTGGCTGATCTAATAGGCTTTAGTTCAGAGAACCAGAATGAAGCCACATCAAGAAGAATCAGATGAGACGGTTCTCCAGAGCCTGTCCGCGGTCACCTGCACCCAGACGGGTGTACCAATCCACATGACAGCTGACCGTCCTGTCAGGCTCCAGCAGGTGCAAACGCTTGTCTGATGTGTTTCTGAGGACATACCCATCTGTGCAGGTCAAATCCTGAACCGCTGGCTGCTGCAGACACACACGCAAATCATTTTATAATCAAGTGACACGCACTGTCAACAAATCAGCTGCTCGTAACTGACATACAATCATTTTCATTTCTACAAGTCAATCCCAGCATCAGTGGTTCACTGTGTGTGTTATTGAGGTGTTAGTGCAGCTCACACTGAGGGCCGAGAGTCCGTCCCCTGCTCTCTGAACCTTTGCCTGTACCAACGAGTCAGCCAGCTGAGCCACTTCCTGTTCATGAGACACCAGAACTGGAGGCTCCCAGCCATCCCGAAAATGCAGTGTGTGAGGAGGAAAAGGGTGATCCTTCGGCCACTCTAACCTGACAGGCAGACACACATAGACAGACAGACAGATTGTTCAGACATTATCTCAGTAAAATGTTTCCAGTAATCTCTCTCTTTTAATCACATGATTCCTCGTGTGTCTCATGTCTGATCCCTCATGTGTGTGATCTCTCTTGTTTGATCTGTCATGTCTGATCTCTGATCTTTCGTGCCTGATCTCTCTCTTATGTCTGATTATCTCTCCAGCACCTGCACTTGGTCCATCCATCTCCCAGTGTGACCCACAGTTGTCTCTCTTCCACTGACCCCGAGGCATGCAGGAAGTCGATGGCTTCTCTGGTGAGTAGAGGAACAATCACACTTTTAGCCAGATCAACACCTCCAGACGTCTGAATGACCTGACAAACAAACACAAAAACATTTATCACACCCCCATTGTCTTTAGAAACTGTGTGTGTAACAACTAGTGAGAAACATCTTATTTTAAAAATCAATAGCTAACTAGTTAGTCTTAATGCCCTGCATTATTTAGTTGGTTTAGCTTCATGTTGTCGGAGTTCTGTCAGTGAGACTAATTCAGGTTTAGTTTAGGTGGATTAGTAGCAGTGTTGTCAGATGAAATATGAGTGGGACAGAGCTGCTGTTCATCAGTTTGATCATGTACCAGTCTGAGAGGATTAAACAGGAAGTGGAGCAGATCCACAGAACTCGGGTTCTGGATGTGATGCTTCAATTTCCCCTGCAATGATAAACAATATTCACATCACATCCGAAAATCAAAAACATTACCATCTTTTCAAGTTCTTTTCTCTAAATGTTAAATAAAAACATCAGACAGTCCAGCTGCATTCCACTACCAGATCTACAAACAATCCCTCCACAATAAAGTGGCTGTTCACCTGTGATCAACTGTTATGAGTAGATGTAAATGTCACTCACTAGCAGGTTGAAGGCATGTTTAAATTTCTGGAAACAGTCAACAAACTCGTCCTGAGATGGAGGTTTCGCTCTCAGAGTCAAAACTCCTTCTGTTCAAACACACACACATGAGCCGGACACACCAGTGTCACTCTGATCACTCAAACACCACAGAAACACGCTCATCAGCGACATCATCAACACACACACTGACAACTTAAACACCACAGAAACGCACACACACACCACACAGAACACTCTACACCACAGAAACACACTCACCAGTGACATCATCAACACACACACTGACCACTCAAACACCACAGAAACACACACACACACACACACACACACACACACACACACACACACACACACACACACACACACACACACACACACACACACACACACACACACACACACACACACACACACACACACACACTGAACACTCTACACCACAGAAACACACTCACCAGTTACATCATCAACACACACACTGACCACTCAAACACCACAGAAACACACACACACACACACACACTGAATACTCTACACCACAGAAACACACTCACCAGTGACGACATCAACACACCCACTGACCACTCAAACACCACAGAAACACACACACACACACTGAACACTCTACACCACAGAAACACACTCACCAGTGACGACATCAACACACCCACTGACCACTCAAACACCACAGAAACACACACACACACACTGAACACTCTACACCACAGAAACACACTCACCAGTGACGACATCAACACCCACTGACCACTCAAACACCACAGAAACACACACACACACACACACACACTGAACACTCTACACCACAGAAACACACTCACCAGTGACGACATCAACACACCCACTGACCACTCAAACACCACAGAAACACACACACACACAACACTGAACACTCTACACCACAGAAACACACTCACCAGTGACATCAACACACCCACTGACCACTCTACACCACAGAAACACACACACACACACACACACACACACACTGAACACTCTACACCACAGAAACACACTCACCAGTGACATCATCAACACACACACTGACCACTCAAACACCACAGAAACACACACACACACACACACACACACACTGAACACTCTACACCACAGAAACACACTCACCAGTGACATCATCAACAGACACACTGAACACTCTACACCACAGGAACACACACACACACACACACACACACTGAACACTCTACACCACAGAAACACACTCACCAGTGACATCATCAACACACACACTGACCACTCAAACACCACAGAAACACACACACACACACACACTGAACACTCTACACCACAGAAACACACTCACCAGTGACGACATCAACACACCCACTGACCACTCAAACACCACAGAAACACACACACACACACTGAACACTCTACACCACAGAAACACACTCACCAGTGACATCATCAACACACACACTGACCACTCAAACACCACAGAAACACACACACACACACACACACTGAACACTCTACACCACAGAAACACACTCACCAGTGACATCATCAACAGACACACTGAACACTCTACACCACAGGAACACACACACACACACACACACACACACACTGAACACTCTACACCACAGAAACACACTCACCAGTGACATCATCAACACACACACTGACCACTCAAACACCACAGAAACACACACACACACACACACTGAACACTCTACACCACAGAAACACACTCACCAGTGACATCATCAACACACACACTGACCACTCAAACACCACAGAAACACACTCACCAGTGACATCATCAACACACACACTGACCACTCAAACACCACAGAAACACACACACACACACACACACACTGAACACTCTACACCACAGAAACACACTCACCAGTGACATCATCAACAGACACACTGAACACTCTACACCACAGGAACACACACACACACACACCACACTGAACACTCTACACCACAGAAACACACTCACCAGTGACATCATCAACACACACACTGACCACTCAAACACCACAGAAACACACACACACACACACTGAACACTCTACACCACAGAAACACACTCACCAGTGACATCATCAACACACACACTGAACACTCTACACCACAGAAACATACACACATCTCCCTCACCTCCGGGACTCTTCCGTTTGCTCTTAGATTTTTTGCGTTTGTTGAGTTCATTAAACGCCTCTGCAGCTTTCTGCAGTTTGGTGACAAAGTGTTCAATGTCATCCAGAATGTGATTGAGGATTTGCTGTAACAGACGTCAATATTTTACCATCTGCTGGACTTGCACACAAAGCCCTCACACACACGCACTAATGCAGATCACACACTCACAGAGTTCAGTTGAACTATATGCTGTAACAGACATGTAACACACGATAGATCTATTGGGCTGATCTGGAACATAGCTGTTTCAGCTGTGAACAGGTATGTTAGTGTTGATAATACACTGTATCTGTAGTGAACAACAATGGGCTTGTCTCATTGGCTGAACTAAACAAGAGCTAAACAGAAGGCATGTATCTGTGTAAACACACCACATCTCTGTCAATTCGTGCTGCACTCATCTCTGGAGACCCATCCATCTCTGTGTAAAGTCTCTGTTTATCACCTGAGGAAACACACATCAGTGCTGGTGTTTATCACATGGTGCGAGAACAGGAAGTGATGTGTCCAAAGACAGAACAGATACAGAATAAAACAAGGTCAGACAGGAAGTCAAATGTAGGAGAAAGAAAACAAACTCAGGACAATGAGCTGCTCTTACAGATTTACTCCAAACACATTAAAGGGTTAACGTTTGTTTTTTTTTATGAAAGCTCTTGGATTTCATCAAAAATCTTATTACTTATCTTATTATTAACTACCACTTTAACAGAGATGCAGTCCAAAACACTTTAACACAGTTCTCTGTGTAACTCTCTCTTTATAAATATATATATAATATATATATATATATATATTTATAAAGAGAGAGTTACACAGAGAATATATATATATATATATATATAACCTTTTATAATGCAGACAGACATGATTATTTAGTACATAAGGGCTACTTTCATACTTTGTATTATTTGGCTTGTACTGTATATGTACTGTATACACAGGTATATGTATGTATGGCAAAACTTCACACAGTTTTGTGGCTCATTGGTCCAGGCAGCCCAACTGGCCACTCGACTCTTGTTGTCTATTTGAGTGACAGCTCCTGGAGGCTCAGGGGCGGGGCCTCCTGGGGGTGGAGGAATGGTGTTCTCACTCTTCAGGATAATTCTGACACAAAACAGAGACGGGGATGCTGTTACCATGGCAACAGCACCATCTTTCACACGGAGGGTCAATGCTGGCCTTACTTGAGTGCCTCTGGTCTCTTCTTCACTTTCCCGCCCTTGTGATCACAGATGGCGCTTTCAATGTCCACGTGGATTAAATTGGCCTGAGGAAGTGAAAAACACAGTCACACACTCCATGCACGTGTGTGAGATGATGGTAAACCTGTTGTGAGATTCTGAAGCACCTTGATATGGTCACACTGGAACAGGTGCAGGTCTGGTTTCCCTTGACCCGATTCCTTACACACCAAAGCCAGGATGGAGTCATAGCTGCAGGAGTTCATCACAGCCTGACAGTGCTGAATTGTACCTAAAGGAAAGTTCTCCAACTCGTTCTGAAGAACACAATGACTACATGAGCAGAACATCAACAACTTTAGTCTGTTCTCACCCAGATAAATGTGAATGGAGCAAAATCTTTCTAGAACACCTGATGAGCCACACGTGTCAACAGGTGTTGTGACTGTCTAACTAACACATGTCTCCTGTGTGTGTGATGTGGTTTTTACCTTAGTGTCTGTATCAATGAGGCTGACCGACTTCTCGTCCACCTGCAGGATCATGTCTTGGGTCCACACCTTCCCTTTAGCGTCCAGTAGACGCAGTTTTCTGATACCATCTTCAATGGTCAACATGGCCTCTTTACGGTCCATCACAAACGTGGTCAGATGCTGCAGGAGAACACACAGATCAGATCCTCTTGAACCCATTCTGTCAATCACTAAGACCAAATTTATCAGAGGAGGGTTCCTCTGCATCTTCTGATGCACACAGATCTCTTTGTCTCACCTCCACATGGTACTGTGATGTGTCGGTCAGACTGATTATGCTGGTTTTGGTGTAGTTTTTCCTTTGCTCTGAGGAAACATCATATGAACAGCATTTAAATATCATAAACACACAACACCAAAACAATATCCCACTCACAACCCTGCAACTTCTGTGTGGACCTTTGTCTGTAGCTCTTTGCATTTAAATACTTTAAATTTTCACTCAAGAAAACATGCGTTCTGCAGCAGCTGTCACACACGTCAATCTGAGATGGTTGAATAATGCAGGAAACACTCAGCTGGAAGGACCTGTGAGGACTCTGGAGAAAACTAGCAGGAGATGAGAATGCTGGATCTACACAGAGAATCTCTGTTCTCTATACAGGGAGAGTGTACAAACACTATCCGCACAGGGTTACAAATCTGTGTGTGTGTGTGTTACACAGAAGGAAGAGAGATTAAAGAAAAGTGGAGGTTTATGAAGTGAAACACACACACACAAACTAGAATCTGTAGATTTTGTGGGACAAACACACACTTGTATCTCATGTTCTACCTTTCTTTTTGTGTTTGGTGGAGGTGTGCAGGAAATACACCCCATCAGTTCCTGATGGTGTGGAAAATAAACGAAAAAGATGTACAGAAAAGTGACTGACCCACATACACACTCACACCTTTAATTTGCTGATTAAATCAAAAAATCCAAATGTGACTGTAGTCCAGAAAACATTCGGGAATTAGTTCTGAAATCAGTTTGTGGAATTATGGCCTAATAGTTAGAGAGTCTGACTTGGAACCTAAAGATCGAGAACCACTAAGGTTCCCTTGAGCAAGGCACCTTTCCCCCAGTTGCTCCCCGGTTCTGCAGTAAAAAAACTGCCTACTGCTCCAGGTGTGTTCACAACTCACTGCTGATGGGTTAAATGCAGAGATCACATTTCAAGTACTGGTTACCATACCTAACAAACACTTTCACTGTTGTGTTTTAACGGACTTGTTGTGGGTCTCAGAATCACTAATGACATCATTTTATGAATAACACAATCTTGTTGTCATGGTGCTTTCACAGTCTCAGCCACACTGTCAGTGGAAACGTGAGATAAGAGGCAATATTTGTTGAAGAGATTCTGCAATCAGGAGATAAGATGAAGCAGCACAGTACAGTGAGCAGACAGCAGGGGGCGACACATCACAGACATGACAATGTGACACGTACCGTACAGAGCTTTAGCACTCGACTTCTTAGCAGCAGCATCTGAAGACAGCAAGCTGTGACCACTGACAGACAGACAGGGAGTTAATACAACCTTCATACTTAAGAAACTTTCTCAAGCACTGAGTAAATTCATAATCCTGGTGAGCTGAGGTCAGAGCAGCAGGCTGGTATGTGTTTGGGATCAGTGTGAGCTGTGTGTTGTCTAAGGTCTACAGTGGACACCTGATTTACTTTATTGTGTCTGGTGAGATCAGACCAGAGAAAACACCAGTGAAACTCATGAAACTGACAGACTGTCAGACATGAATCTGATTGCAGCATATGTGATTGTGTTCAGCTGTATGAAGACAAATCAACTTACTTCATGTGTGTAGGCTGGAGGCCGTTCATGTCTGAACTTCAGATCTGCACACAGATGGTCAGAGGCTGCAACACATGTGAAGAACACACCAGACCTTTACCACACAAAATAAACACACTTCAGCTGCTGATCTGATCTAAGGACAGATCACCTGTGACACATTCACACTTGTCACTAATCTGTAATGTGTCATGCAAGAAACAGAAACACGTCTGTTGTCGTGTGTAAGCGCTTGTGCAGGAAAAATGGGCAGAACATCCAATAATAGTTCAGGTGTTCACGGTAATTGTCCCTCTGCTGCTGTATGTGAGCATGTGACAGCAGAGCGTCTGTCCGCAACGCACACTTTGGACTCTAGAGCATCCGTCCACGACACACACTTTAGACTCCAGAGTGTCCGTCTGCAATGCACTCTTCAGACTCTAGAGAATCGGCCTAACCCCAACCCACATCAAACTTCATCCAGGACAAACAACTTCATTGTGTATGCAGGTCTGATCAAAAGAGATCCGAACTCAGATACACTTACAGTAAAACAGTAACTATAAATCAGACATCTAAAACAGCAACACTGTAAAGACACAGTGATACATACAAACAACTACATTCTCAAATCACTTCATACCTATTTGAATCTATCTGTGATCATTACACTCCTACACAACTACATACACATACAGAACACACACGTGTGCAAAACAACACACAACTATACACACGCACACAACTACACACACCTACAGAACTACACATACATACAACTACACACATACAGAAAAACATACACCTATACAACTACACAAATACACACAACTACACACAAACTGAACTATACACATACATAACTACAGACACACAACTACACAGATCTGATTGTGTATTTTAATACGTGTATTTAAATATGTTCGGCAGGAATACCTGTTAGTACAGCAGTAGCAACAGGAAGCGTGTGTGATGTGTCTGTTTCTCTTGCTGTGGAATCTTTAAGAGGATTTACAAGGAGATTTACAAACTCACACAGGTCTGATTATCTAGCGCACAGAATTCTGGGATACAGACACTGAAAACTTTCTCCATTCACTTTTAACATGCGTTTCTTCAAAACAGGAACACAGTTAAACTAAAGGTCTTTCATGGATAAAAATGAATCTCTATGAGTTTACTCTACTACATGAATGCCATACTTTATTCAATTATCTGAAGAATAATTACACAGTGACCATTACATTTCTGTGTTTCTACAGATCCTGGTGTTTTTCCTTTCCTGGTGTTGGTTAATATTAAACTAACCTCTCCTCTACCTGGTAACAGAAGGTCAGTGGAGAGCAGGATCTGATCGGTTAGACAAATGTGCTAATAATTCAACATAAACAGAAAGAAATTAACCACTGATTGCTGACTGTAACATTATTCCTCTTAAACATCATCATCAGGTTTAATCCTGTTATGTTCTGTGTCTCCAGACTGTCTACACACACAATCCTCACCGCAGACTGTCACATACAGACCTGCACTGAGATCCTGTTAAACACAGATAAATTAAGAGCTTTATGGTGACTCTAAATTTAGCGCTGGGAATCATGTGACATTAAATTCCAGCTGCTGCCGTGCTGTACTGACCGTCTATGTGGGGTCAATCATAAAAGAACTGTATGAACATCAATCTCACACACAGATGCGGAGTTGAAATCCAGTCGTAAAGCTACATGCTCATCTACTCCTGTTCCTGACCCTGATCCACACAGGAAATGACATCATCAAACCTGTTGCATCATGCCTGTTACATACATTGTGATTAACGCTTGACAAACATGAGTAGGATGATGTGAATGTCATTTAAAAAAGATGAACTAATGGTGTCCTTTGACCCCTGTTAGAGCCAATTAGGTCAGTTCAGGTGCTGTGTTTGGCTGTACAGTAGAGTACAGTAGACTGTCTGCTTTAGACAGTAGTTAAATAGGTATGATTTCTGATGAATGGATTTGTATCTGTTTGGTTCTCCGGGATTTCAACCTCAAATATCAGTGTATAATGAGCCTCTATACCAAAGTCAATCTGAACGTGATTATACAAACAAAACATTTACTTCACATCACTTCACACAGTATGTGTGTATGAGTAACACTTCTACTGCTGAGCAGTAAAGTTCATTAGGAGTAATACTTACTAGATTCAGCCCTGAAAGACAGAAAACTATTTGAAATCTAAATCCAAAACATGACTGAGGTCGTTCACAAATGCCACCAGAAGAGCTTGTACTGATGACATGAGCCATGTCCCCATTGCAACCAGCAAGCTGGAAGTTCACGGATGGCTCTGGAATATTTGACAGACACTGTTAAATAGAGAACAAAGGGGATTGTGGGTAGAGGTGGGGCCAGTGAACTCAGTAACACACAGCTACTGTTAACTCTTGATGTACTAATGTTTATTCAGACTGAAACACCTGAAGCTCAACAGACAGATTGTGTGTCTGTTTAACACACAGCCCACAAATCTGCAGCCCTAAAGCCAAACGAACATTTATAACCACAGAAATATCCCAGAATGCCCAAATATCTTCATGTATTTATTCAAATGATAAACTACAACAGAATGAAGGTTCACTGTTCAGGACTAACAAACAGAGACGATCTGCCACCATTTCACTGTGCCCTGATGTAAATAACACTAACATTGATTCACTGCAAAAGTGTTACACTGAGTCATAATGTTGTGCTGTTGCTTTGTGCTCTGACGAAGAGGACAGCACGTTTGGAGGAAGTGTGAGTGAATGACTAAATGTTCATGTTTCATTTTCGTTTGGTCACTTCAGAAGCAGAAGACGTCCTTTATCTCTCTGTTTCTGTGTAGCCCTGCCCACTGTGAACTCTTATTGGTCCAAACAGTTCACAGTTCTTACAACAGTAAACTAAATATCTTCCAGTATATTTTTGTCCAGCAGTTTTGCTCTCAGTGTGGACAAAGATACTGTTTATAAAAACCTTTATAAAAATCATCTTATAAAAAAGATGTTAAAGATCACAAAATTATTTTTACCACACACAACACAGACGCACACCCCACACGCGCGCGCAACACAAACGCAGACCCCACACGCGCGCGCAACACAAACGCACACCCCACACGCGCGCGCAACACAAACGCACACCCCACACGCGCGCGCGCAACACAAACGCACACCCCACACGCGCGCAACACAAACACAGACCACACACACAACACAAACACAGAGTTTCAGAGTTTATCGTCTGATTCAACTGCAGCTGAGCAGGTCTGACTGAGAGATGTTGAGGCACAGGTGAAACACACACAGATGTCTGATGAGAGTGAAACATGAGCAGGTGGAAGCAGAACCATCTTGACCTCTGTGACCTTTAGGAACTTGATCTGACCGCACCCACAGTGTGAGGTCAGACATTATATAACACACTGATGTTAACGCCATGACAACAACCACAAACAGCAACTGGTGTCTACAGTGTACACATGCAATATAATAACACAACATCACTCTCATTCCAGCCAGCAGAGTCCTTTATACTGGAAACCAGTGTGAATCTGACTTCTGCCATACTGGTCAGACACAGAGCACACTGTTATTCTACACTAAAATAACTAGTTAAACAACATCTGGAGAGATCTCCAGACCATGAATTAAGAAATTTATAGGAGAAAGTAACTTATTACAAAGATTCAATACAAACTATTCTCAAACATAAACTGTTCAAACTTTAAAGGTTGGATTACACACACACACACACAAATACATAGCTCTGCATAGCCTCTATTGTTTAACAGAACTGTTAAATCACTAATTAACTTTATCTGACCTGATATCACACATACACACACAATGAGCTAAGGTTGTCTTGTGATAAAACACAGAACAGGGTTTGATCATTAACACTGACAACAGAGACAATGAGAGATCCAGCAGAACCCAGACAGAGTGTATGTATCAGCAGGAAGAGGTGAGAATTGAACAGGAAGTACTGTGATTGTAAGAGATTTAGATCGAACTATATCTCATATATTTCATATTCTTTAGAATGATCAGAGAGTTTTCAGAGAGGGTTATAGACATATCAGGAAGTTTTGATTTTGTTCAGTTTGACTTTTTTGCTTTATTCGCAAAACATATATTGTAAGTGTTTTACAATATATTCCAATTGTGGAAACAGATAATGGTACAACAGTCTCTTTCAGATATTATTAAGGTTAGCAGTGTAGTTTAACAGCTCTGTTAATGAGATCAGACTCACTATTATCTGATTTCACTGTATCATCATGATCCATCTTTGAAGAAGCATGTTTACAACAGACAAAAACACCCTGCGCTTTATCTGAGTTTCAGCTAATATCACTTCAAGATGAAGAGACACATTATGTGATTAAACACATAATGTGCATTATATTATTTAACACAATCAACCAAAAATTACAAAAATCAGCACAAAGAAATGTGTCAAACACTCTTGTAAGACATCAGCGATACCAAATCCACTGGCTCTAAAGGCCTGTTTACACCTGGAATTAGGATGCATTCAGGTCCATCAGATCAGTGAACATACAGATGTAAACAGAGCAAAAAACATTTTGAGCTTGTCCACTTTCGACTGCATCAGATGCAGTGAAAATGCATTCACACAGACACTCATGTGGTTGAATGCGTTCGAACAGCCACAAAAGATGAAGCTGCTCTCCTCTTTCTCTATTTTGTGTGTGAAAGTTGTGTGAGCTTATTTAATCCACTACTCTGAAATATCTGAAAAAGCCCCATAATATTAATGTACCGCTTAGGTTTTGACTAAAGCAGAGGGACCTGCTCACAGACCCTCCTCTCGAAGTAATCACGACAGAAGCAGTCGAAAGTGGACAAAAGAGACATTAAAACACTAGGTGTCTCTCTCATCCACTTGTGATCTGAGCAATCAAAACACATCTTAATACCAGGTGTAAGCAGGGCCTGAGATTCTCTTGCAGATGTGATAACTTGACAATAGGTGTATTTGACGTTTTAAGTAGTGCATGCTGGTTAGAAATTTTGTCTGATCTGAGACAGAGTCGACAGCACATCACTTTGGTGTATGGCATGACAGTAGCACGAGAGCAATTGGAGAGCAGACAGCTGGCCCAGTCAAAGCAGCTCTTCAAGAGCGGCGGTACCAGGATGTTATGACAGCTATTTATGATTGGCCAGACTCACTGATGACAATGATGACGTTTCAAAGATTATTCTGACACCTTCAGTCTTACTAATACTCAATAATTAATGTTTTAATAACAGTAAAAACTGTTCATGTCATCTTAATATGTTCTATTGTGTCATTTAATGAAGTTAA
The DNA here is from genome assembly GCA_036877525.1 of Chromobotia macracanthus. Taxonomy (NCBI): domain Eukaryota; kingdom Metazoa; phylum Chordata; class Actinopteri; order Cypriniformes; family Botiidae; genus Chromobotia; species Chromobotia macracanthus. Next base: position 8,281,542 of record JAZGTH010000022.1, read on the forward strand.
AAGAATATAGATTGCAAGCTTCTTTAACTTATTGTACATACAGTATTAAGCAGCACATAACTAACTCAATTATGTTCCTGGTCGCTATCAAAACTTTACAGCTCTGGTTAAATCTCTTCCATCAACTGCAAGCCACAAATCTTGCTGATCGGTCTGCGGAGCGTCACATGAAGTTAAACACTCCGAACGACACTTGTACCTGAAGACATGACGTCATGACAGTTCCTCAAGAATCAATCTTACATCATGTGACTCAGGTGTCTTTATAGCAGAAGAGAGAAGCTCTGAGAACAACAACACAAACAAAGCTGAGAACATCCAGAAATACTCCAGCAGAACAGCTGGGCCTTAAGCCAAAACAGAGACTTCACATGGATACTGATGTCCCTGATGGAAAACTCAGAAACAGATGTGACCTTGTGTTTGAACCCCTGTGTTCAGAAAGACATTTGTGATGTGCAGATAAGTACTGTTCTACAAATGATCAAATGTGAGAAACTTGTCCACAGAAAACCAGTCAGAAACCTCTTTTAAAACAAAACTGTCACAGTTCTGAAATGAGCAACAGTTTGGACCTCAGCTCAGACAGTGTGTGAGCATTTCACATGGAACAATAAACTCGTGACCAATCAAAGATCTCACAGACACTGAAGACCACCAGTGAATGGAAGTAATGGAAACATCAGGTGATTATGTAACAAGGCTCCACTTTTAAGCTGGTAGCACTGGGACCAGCACAGTTCATAACACTAATCATTGAAACCCCCCGGAGACCTTCTAATGTCCCTGTGCAGAACTGTTAACCATTTACTACCCAACACAGAACAAACTCAAGTGTGTTTCCTGCAGGATTTACATGGGTATATCTCATAAACAAATGACTTATATTACTGCTGTTAAATTTGAAGGTCATTTTATGTTTAAGTCTGGTCACAGGGCTGACATTCATGCAGTTACATTATTATCAGCCCTATGAACAGACTTCAACGTGTATTGATATATAATGCAGACAGACAGACAGATGTTGTATAGTGATATGTTGAAGTCTAATCACGGGGCTGATCAGTAATATAACCGCAGTGTTAAATTAATCAGAAAATCGTCAGAGCCAGGAACTATCAGCAGAACCAAACCATAGCCCGTCTGATCACTGGACTGACTCGTAATGAAGTCCGATCACAGATCTGATACAAACATTGGAGCTGCGAAGTGCTTGCGGGTACCTGCGCGTGACGGCTCTGCCATGGCAACAGCAAGATTTTTGTGCGCGTCAGTTTAAACACACAAAATAAACACAATAATACCACAATTACACAGAAGAGCCGCGACACAGAAGTACAGTCACACTCGCCTGTTCACTCCGGTTTCACCGCATGACAGAAGCGCTGACCGCGGATGGTCCAGTCACAGCGCCCGTCGAGGGTTTTCCTGTTGAATCGGTAAATAAACTGCAGCTCGTTTATCTCGCGCTCCGCCTCACCGACAACCGCGCGCGACCCGCCAGCGCCTCCACGCGCGTACCCGCGCATCACACCTGGAGCGCGCCCCACCGCGCCGCGCAGGTGAACGTGTCGCTCAAATGAAGTGCAGCTGCACTCTTGTTAGTGTGCACACGATTGAGTCAGAGTGGAGATGTTCAGAGCCGTCCGATCACTCACTGTAATTATCGCCTTAGCCTGTCTTCACATTTACGTTCAATTTACATTTACTACACTCATCAGTGACTCCTGTTTGATTCCCAAAATGTTGAAACAGCCCTGAAACGAATGGAGGACTAAAACGAAGTCATTTGTCTTCCTCTGTAGAAACGCATCCTCCATTTCAGAGCAGAAGTGTGTTTGCCTTTCATAACAACAGCTGGTAATATGAAACACTTTTCATTTCAGACACTGAAGTCTGCTGGTACTGAAGGCGATGTATTATTTGAATAGTTCAAACAGAGCAGAACAAAAGATTTATTTGACTGGGTGTGACCAGTGAACCATACGAGTCCTTTTACATGATTACATCTGAGTTAAAAGGCTATTGAAATGAACTTTTAAATGAGTATTCTCTGAAGAAGAAGAATCCTTTAGGTCGGTTATTTCTATTTAAGATTCAGTCAGTAGCACCACATTGGTTTTCTGGGACATATGCATGTAAATTGTTATTTTGGAGGTCATCTGCGGTGTTGATGTTGCTTTTGAACATGATAAGCAATACAGAGAAATGGCTGAATGTCTAGTGCACGCTGTCGACGCAGTGTGGCGCTGCAGCTGGATTGTGTTGCGGGACAGCTGACTCGCTTTACACACAGTATATTACTATATGCATATAATTACGCGGAGAACATGAACATATCTGGGATTATTAACAGAGATATTACAATAGGCATTACTAAGGAGACGGTAAGTGTAAAACAGTAATCCACACGAGCGATAAATACGGTGAACAGGAACAACTGCAGAACCTACATTCACACATAAATACATACGACTGAACAAACATAAGTGAAACACAATGGCTCTGTACACAGCGGGACGCAGGCTCACAGCTTAACAAGGGGCTGGGCTAGTAATTAGCACGCAAGAGGGTAACCATGACAACAAGGGAACAGACCAGCAGGACTACTTGCAGAAGACGGGATATAACAGGAATGTAACAATATTACTGTAGCTGCAAGAAAACATGTAAATGTGAGAAACTGGACTGTAAATGGATTAATTACTTCCCTAGTAGATTATTGTGAATCTAAACGTTAAAAGACGTTTCTACACGGTTTCTTAAGTAAAATCATGTTTACAGTTGTAATTTGAATTTATCGAAATGGTTGGTCACTCCTTCATTCAGTCTGTCGTATTATAACCAAATAAAATAAAACAAAAATCTAATTAACACAGAAACGCATATGACGACATTTCCATTTAAGTCATAAACGCATAATGTTAAAGAAAATAAAGCTAACAGATGATGGTTTCGATCCATCGACTCTGGGTTATGGGTCTGTATACAACTGTAGCATTGTTTGCCAATATATTCGCAATATATATTTATTTAAAAAATGTTTTATATTTATATATGTATACTTTAAAACTCCCCTGATCTCAAGATCGGTAGAGCTCAATTCTACCCCGCGCTCACCAGCGCCATCTGTCATCATCCTCCGGTATCTCCACACTGTTCACTCACTAATAAACTCAAAATCATTACATTCAGTGACAGTCTGTGAAAGGAGTTGTAATAAAAACAGAAGTGTTATAATAGAACAAAAAAATCAATGCAGAGCAATCCCTCATCCATATGCAGTAGTAGTTTTGATGTTCTCTTCTACTGCGGCCTTTACGGTTGTGTATGCCTGCTTAGTTGCTGTCGCAATAAAACAAGCATACTACGTTCTGCACACTACACTGGAGCTACTGTTGTATCAAAACAGCACGTTAAACAGACGCGACAATAAACGCTTCGGAGGCTGCTTTTAGGAGTGAAATGCCTGCGTAGTGTTTACCGCATACTGCGCGCTAAACAGCGGAAATACACAACACACATGCTGCAGAAGGGAAGTATGCGGAGTATGCTAATGTACCATGAGACAGCGAGTGTCTCAGCGTCACTCGTGTGATGACGACACAAAAAGCGGAAGAGAATTTCCTGTCGAGGTAAGAAAATAAGAAACACTGGCATTAAATCATGAATTAGATGTTACTCATAACGTCAGGGCTTGTGTCATTTCTACCGACTGTGTGTTGCCGCTGTATTTTGTATTAGAGTGATATTAGTTGCTAGTTATTCCAGCTGTAACAATTCCTGTTATCCATGTTCTGTTAAATGGCTCGTGTTTGTTGGGGGACGATTTTCAGTTTATTTCGTTGTTAATATCTCACTCCACTGAATACTCAGTCTCATTTATTGTGTTAGTAAATCACAGTCTACGTACTTTCGCTCGGTTTGGTGTCAGTCGTTGTCAGATCCACACGGTTCGCTCTCGGTTCAGACTTTTTAACTTTTATATTTCAGTTTAATGTGAATTAAACATTCACGCGCTGCTGCGGGAAGTTCCCGCAGGGAACTTTTGGGTTGTGACGTCACAGCGAAACCCGCAGGGTTGTGACGTCACAGCGAAACCCAATCCCGCCGGTGATTACACAATGTTCACAATATTATACACTTAAAACACGTTGCTATGATGTTCTCGGCTGAACATTAATAAGTGATTGCAGCTGTGCTTTATCAGTTTAAGTGTACAGTATTAGTGTGTTTCATAGTGTCAGTAAGTGTTATGCGGGAAGCTGAAATGTTTATTGCTGCAGTTCACTTTTACAAGACCAAACAGTACAGCTATTTTAACCTTGTTAAAGATGTTTCTTACATTAGTAATAAAAAATAACATTGATATTTACTCTCCAAAGGTGTCCCATGTGCTTGTATCATGGTGATCATGCTTACTGATATTATTTTGCAAGTGTTCATGCTGTAATTCTTGATTTTTGTTTTCCTCATCAGTAATTATGGTTACGCTTCTGGTCACGTGTTTCAGGTGAATCTCCTGACGTCATGCAGAGTACTGCAAACTACCTGTGGCTGATGTCTGACCTGCTGGGTCAGGGAGCAACAGCTAATGTGTACCGTGGTAGACACAAGGTGTGTGTGTGTGTGTGTGTGTGTGTCGGTGGGATTGCAGTATTGTTACACACCACATTTTATTTAATTTAATCAATTTTGTTAGAATTTGAGCTCCAACAACACAACATACACTTTTGTTTTGTTTTCACGAAAATAAACATTCATGCGATTGAGTCAGTTTGAGGTTTTTCATGTGAAATCACACACACTGTACACACATCACACACACTGTACACACATCACACACACTGTGCACACATCACACACACTGTACACACACTGTACACACATCACACACACTGTACACACATCACACACACTGTACACACATCACACACACTGTGCACACATTGTACACACATCACACACACTGTACACACATCACACACACTGTGCACACATCACACACACTGTACACACATCACACACACTGTACACACATCACACACACTGTACACACATCACACACACTGTACACACATCACACAGACTGTGCACACATTGTACACACATCACACACACTGTACACACATCACACACACTGTGCACACATCACACAAACTGTACACACATCACACACACTGTACACACATCACACACACTGTACACGACTGTACACACATCACACACGCTGTGCACACATCACACACACTTTACACACATCACACACACTGTACACGTCTGTACACACATCACACATACTGTACACGACTGTACACACATCACACACACTGTGCACACATCACACACACTGTACACACATCACACAGACTGTGCACACATCACACACACTGTACACGTCTGTACGCACATCACACATACTGTACACGACTGTACACACATCACACACACTGCACACATCACACAGACTGTACACACATCACATAGGCTGTACACACATCACACACACATCACATAGACTGTACACACATCACAGACTGTACACACATCACACAGACTGTACACACATCACACAGTCTGTACACACATCACACACACTGTACACACATCACACACACTGTACACACATCACACACACTGTACACACATTACACATAGACTGTACACACATCACACACACAGAGTTGTTTATGAACACGTGCAGGGCTGCTGCTGTCATGTAAACACAGGAGGGATTTTCCCCACTAACATCCTGTGATGGTCGAGATCTGAGAGTGAATGACGATGTTCCTCAATCCCAATAACAGCTTCATTTGTAAAGTTCTTTTGATTCTGGATGATGGGAAACATCAGACAACTTCTGACTTCTGGAGATTTCATGTCAGTTTTGTTTACAGACACTTTGACATGGTGGAGAAACTAATAACTGCAAACTCTCTCTCTCTCTCCCTGTAGAAAACAGGTGATCTTTATGCTGTCAAAGTGTTCAACAATCTGAGTTTCCTGCGTCCTCTGGACGTTCAGATGAGGGAGTTTGAAGTGTTAAAAAAATTAAACCACAAAAACATTGTGAAGCTCTTCGCTGTGGAGGAGGAGGTGAGACACACATGAACACAATCTCTCTTCAGTGTTTGACTGCAGTTTATTAACTCTGTGTGATGTGTTTCTGTACAAATCAAGAATAAAATCCATTTACATAAACGTGAACTTCTGTCATGTTTGTTTACTCTGATTTCCTGTCAGTCAAACACACGTCATAAGGTGTTGGTGATGGAATATTGCCCCTGTGGCAGTTTATACACAGTACTGGAAGAACCAACAAATGCTTATGGACTTCCAGAGGACGAGTTTCTAATAGTCCTGCAGGATGTTGGTAATTCATCATTGGTTAAAGATCAGATATTTAAAGATCAAAGTGTGTGTATGGTGTGTATGTGAATGCCTGTATGTATTGGTGTGTGTGTGTAATACTGGTGTGGCTCTGGAGTCATCCATACAGACAGTAATTCTGTGGTCTGTCACAGTGGCTGGAATGAATCATCTCCGTGAATACGGAATTGTCCATCGTGACATCAAGCCTGGAAACATCATGCGTGTGATTGGCGAAGATGGACAGTCTGTCTATAAACTGACCGACTTTGGAGCTGCGCGTGAGCTTGATGACGACGAACAGTTTGTGTCGCTCTATGGCACTGAGGAATATCTGGTGAGCTGAGGATTGTGGGTAAACTCACCCTGTCCTGTGTCTGTGATGGCATCTCTCTTCACACCACACAGCAGGTCATTCTGATTGTTTGTATTTAACCTAAAGATCTGTGTGTTCTTCAGCATCCAGACATGTATGAACGAGCCGTGCTGAGAAAAGATCATCAGAAGAAATATGGAGCCACAGTGGATCTGTGGAGTATCGGAGTGACGTTTTATCATGCGGCCACAGGCAGTTTGCCGTTCCGCCCATTTGAAGGACCTCGCAGAAACAAAGAAGTCATGTACACACACTCACGTCCTCACACCAGCTCTGACTGTCGCCGTCACAGCTCGTGCTTGACTGGCTGTTTGTGTTGTCTGCAGGTACAAGATCATCACAGAGAAACCTTCAGGTGCCATCTCAGGACATCAGAAGTTTGAGAATGGAAAGATTGAGTGGAGCACAGAGATGCCTGTTTCCTGTAGCCTATCAAAGTGCGTTTGTATCCCTCAGCTGACAGACAAACCCTGTTCATTCTAAAAACTGATTGGTTTTCTCTGGTTTTCAGGGGTCTTCAGAGTCTCCTCACTCCAGTGCTGGCCAACATTCTAGAAGCAGATCAGGAGAAGTGTTGGGGCTTTGACCAGTTCTTTGCTGAGACCAGTGATATTTTACATCGTACTGTTGTTTATGTGTTTAGTCTACAGCAGGCAACCCTTCATCACATCTACATCCACAAATACAACACGTGAGACACACACAACAACACGAGTGTGAGAAGGATCATTAGAGCGGCTGACAGCACACAGTTGATGTTCAGAACCGTACAGACACTGCTGCTGTGCTTTATATCACATCTGTGAATTTATGAATGACATTTTATCTCTGTTCAGGGCAAATTTATTTCAGGAGTTACTCTTCAGACGGACCAACATCATGCCTGCACATCAGGATTTCCTGTACGAGGGCCGACGCCACATCCTGGACCCAAACCGCCAATCACAGAGCTTCCCCAAGACCAGCAGAGACAATCCCATAATGCTGCTCAGCAGAGACCCCGTCAACACTGTTGGACTGCTGTTTGAAGATCGTCAGTATCACTCAAACTTTCTCAAGTTCATTATTTCCATGTCTAAAACAGCAGAATCCAGTGTGTGAAGTGTGTGTAGACTGTCTTTCAGCCTCTGATCGACAGGGGTTTTAGTTTCACCTGAAGATTGTTTGTGGTGTTTGTTGATTCACATGCTAATAATGATCTTTGTGTTTGCAGCCTGTCCACCCAAAGTTCAGCCACGCTACGATCTGGATCTGGATGCCAGTTACGCAAAGGTGAGATGCTACAGACGCCCTTACCTGACTCACACAATGACTTTTATATGAAAAACAACATCATAAACAAATCGTAAGAGTTGTCTGAAGTCTTGTGGTGAAACCCCATCTTACATGTTTCATCTTTGACTTGTTCCTTTAGCTCTGAATTTGTCTGTAATTTGTGTGTTTTTGCACAGACATTTGCAGGTGATGTGGGATATCTGTGGAAGACGTCTGATTCGTTGCTGCTGTACCAGGAGCTGGTGAGGAAGGGCGTACGCGGACTGATGTGAGTTGATGAATCAGATGAGATGAAGGACAGAAGCAGGTTCAGCCGTCTGATGCTGTGATGTTTTTTTAGTGAACTGATCAGAGATGAGTACAGCGAGGCAGTGCACAAGAAGACAGAGGTGATCCACATGTGCAACTACTGTAGCCAGATGCTGGAGAAAGCCGAGCAGCTGTGAGCTTCACACACACATCTCCAGTGTTCTCCAGAGTTCTCCTGGAGCCATTAGTGATCTGTGTGTGTGTGTTTCAGATGCGAGGGGCTGATGCAGGGAAACATCCTATCAGCAGAATATGATGAAATCAGAGACATGAGGAAGAAGGTGATGAGGGTGAGATGTTCTCTATGATCTTTCAAATGCAAGTGTTAGCAGAAGTGTTAGCAGAGGACTGTGAAGGCCAGTCTGATCCCGACACAGAGTTGTAAAGACACTCATGCTGAGGCTTTCCAGACAGAAGTGTAACAGGCTCTTAATGTTCTGCTTCTGCCCTGTATCCAGCTGTCAAGTTCTCTGGGCTCAATGGAGCAAACACTGCAGGAGATTAGCAACATGTTCCTGCCCGGAGGGACCCTGACCGACACATGGACACAGCAAGTGGGAACACACCCAGAGGACAGGAAGTGAGTGTCATCCTCTGTGTCATTCACACTCTGTTCTCCAACACAAACCAAGAATAATGACATGAAACGTTTTGATAACTGATGAATCGTGCAAGTGTGTGTCATGTTAAGGTCATGTTGACTTTAAATGACTGACTATACTGATGTGTTTCTCATCCAGTGTGGAGAAGATCAAAGTTCTTCTGGATGCCATCAGCAGCATCTACCAGCAGTTTAAGAAAGACAAAGCAGAGAGACGTAAGTCTGATTCATTTTCATTCTGATCCATCAACACGCCGCTTCATTTTCACTCTGATCCATCAACACGCCGCTTCATTTTCACTCTGATCCATCAACACGCCGCTTCATTTTCACTCTGATCCATCAACACGCCGCTTCATTTTCATTCTGATCCATCAATACACCGCTTCATTTTCACTCTGATCCATCAACACGCCGCTTCATTTTCACTCTGATCCATCAACACGCCACTTCATTTTCATTCTGATCCATCAATACACCGCTTCATTTTCACTCTGATCCATCAACACGCCGCTTCATTTTCACTCTGATCCATCAACACGCCACTTCATTTTCACTCTGATCCATCAACACGCCGCTTCATTTTCACTCTGATCCATCAACATGTCGCTTCATTGTCACTCTGATTCATCACTGATTCATTGTCAGGACATTCATACAAAGTTTGAGGCATTAAATGTCTTTTTTTTTTCAGGTTTGCCTTATAATGAAGAGCAGATCCACAAGTTTGACAAGTGAGTGTGTTTTACTGGAAGCCTGTGAAATGTTTTATCAGTGTTTCTGTAATGCTCTGCTGATGTAAATCTCTCTGTTTCACAGACAGAAGTTGGTTCTTCATGCCACTAAAGCCCGAGCACTCTTCACTGATGAATGTGCCATGAAATATCGCCTCTTCATCTCCAAGAGTGAAGAATGGATGAAGTAAGATTTAATCCAAGTTCAGAAGATCTGAGCTGCCTGAGTTAGATGAATTTGGGCTTGATTTTAAAGGATCTAAAGGAGAACATTAAATGATCAGGATCTGGACTACACTGGAATGCTCTTTATAAAGTGGATCATTATAATTGGACAAGCTGCGTTTAAAGCTCTAGTAAAATGCAAATAGATGCAAAGCTGTGATGGCGCATTCTAAATTAACGGACCAAGGTACTTAGCAACTGTAAACAGCCAACAATTACACTAATGTAATATAAACCAGATCTAGCAGGTATATTATTTGTCAGTGCAACGGTTCATTGAGCAGTAGTTTGTAGTTAGTTTGGCCCTTTTGTGGTTAACAGTGATTTTACCACAGTTAAGGGCTGTTGTTGGCACTTCACAACATAGTAGCAGCTGTCTAAGAACAAAGACGTGGCCTATCGTGGCTTCTTGATTTATTTTAACAGAAGAAGAGAATAAACAATAAAGTCATGTTAGACTCTTAAAGGCTCCTCTGCTGTGTTGTACCAATCAGTGCTGAGTGAACTTGATGTCATGACTGTGTCATCACAGGAAGGTTCATCATGTGAGGAAACATCTCCTGTCTTTGACGAGTCAGTACAGCAATATGGAACAGGAAGTGAACCTGCTCATGCAGCGTGTGTATAAGGTGTGTGTGTGGGGGGTTGTTACTGTGTTTATGACACACTGATGCTAACAGGCCTTCATTTGTTGTGTGTGTGTCTAGCTGTTGGAACAGTTATCTCAGAAGATCGTCCCCATGACCTCAGGTGTGATTAAACCTCAGGCGTACCTCAGTCCCAGCACACTGGTGGAGATGACGCTGGGGTGAGAAGCAGTGACATCACACATCTCTCGTGAGCTCTGTAGGGCAGATTAATGCTTTATTATTATAAGATCTATATGAAAATGACTTGGGATGCTTTAACTTCCTTCATGTCAGGAGACTTTACTGTGTAGTGCTGTAATGCAGTGTAACCATGGTAATGACAGACATCTCCATTACAGGATGAAGAAGCTAAAGGAGGAAATGGAAGGAGTTGTGAAGGAGTTAGCAGAAAACAATCTGTTCTTGGAGAGGTGTTGTGTTCCTCACAAACTCTGACAGATGTTGCTCAGGTGTTTTGCAGTAATTTTATCTTATGATTCTGTTCCAGGTTTGGCACATTGACGGTTGATGGAGGAATCAGGAATGTGGATCGGATGTGAGCACTGTAGATTCTCTATCAGATCATAGTGGCCTAAATAAAACAGAACCATAATGCTAAAGTCTGTTAACAGCTTAATCCTGTATGTATGTATAAAAATATATATATAAATATATATATATATATATATATATATATATATATATATATATATATATATATATATATATATATATATGCCTAAAATGTAAATACACATGTGAGACTCAACTCAACATTTTCTGTATTCCATTATTCTACTTCATTTGACTTGCTTTGATAATATTGGACTGTGAACAGGAAACTGAAGTTGCTATGAAGTGATTTTATTTTCTACTCTTTTCATGATAATGAATTCTGTTTCATCAGTTTGTTTCTCGGAGCATCTGAGCTGAGATGTGTCACAGCTTTCTGTTCTGTTTTTCTGTGTTTATGACACATTAGTGTAAATGTTTAAACCTCATGAAAAGGGCCACAGGAAGCTCAGTTCTTTCTCCATCAATGTAAATGAGACTGCTTGAGTTTGTCTCTGTGAAAGCACATTAAAGAGAACTAAGTTGTCTGTTGTCTCAGGATCTTGTGGTTGTGTAGACACACCTCTACCCACCATTCTTTGCTTTCATTCACATAATGGGCTCACATTTTTTTTGACAGTCTCCTGGCAATGAAAATCTATTCCACATCCTCACAGCTGAACGATTCTATATGATGTTAATATTAAACCGAATGAAGACTAAAGCTAACATCATCAACCCCCGTGTTCCCATTGATACAGCACTTTGTTGCTATGACAACAGACCCAGAATAACAACCCATCCGCAGCAATTCTGTTATCATGGTAACAGCATCAGTAATGCGCATGTGCAGATCAGCCTCAACAAAAACCTGGGATGCACGCGCGTCTCATCATGCGTTTGTGTGTGTGTGTGTGTGTGTGTGTGTGTGTGTGTGTGTGTGTGTGTGTGTGTGTGTGTGTAAAAAATCTTATAAATGTCTTGCAGTCAGCTTTAATGTTCTCCTACACCGAACATATTCTACATTTCCACAATAAATCAATATAGACTTTTCCTTACTTTCTAAAGTTACTCTTTACCTTGTTAATTTTTATTTGTTTTGATAAGATGTTGTATTTAACCGACGTTAAATTAAGTATGTGTGTGCTGTAGCTCATGAGTAATTCATGAGAAAGATCTGAAGTGTGACGTCAAGGATCTGGTCTGATGTGGATGAATATGGATCTGATCTCGCGGGTCTGATCGTCTCGAGTGGATGACAAAATTAAACGTTCATGAGGAAAAAACTGAGCGTGTGATGATGATGATGGAGAAAAACAAGCAGGAAATAACTGATCGGAGAGAAGAACAGAAGAGAGAATAAGAGCCTGAGATCTGAGGTACGAACATCGGACTTCATATGACAATAGAAAATCTGATTCATAACAGCCAGGAGATATTACAGTCCTTTACATCAATACAAATACTGTTTCAGCGACATTCACGGGCCTACAGAAGTCATCCGACGACAATTACTTTCATTGAAATCATTTTTAACATGTCTGGAACATTATTGTACGTTGTATTGTATTTGGATCCTTATAAATGTGTGTTTTGTACTGGGTTAAAATGCATCTTTAATTTCAGCGCATATAATGTACAGATTATATTTCAGAGAGAAGAAACGATCATTTTTTATTTAATGAATCATGATATTATTATTAAGTGTAAAACCAGGACAGCAGAATATGAGCTGACGTTGTCATGAATTACATCCCTCAGAGGGACCCTCAGTGTGTTCTGAGACAACACACACACACTGTACTCAAACACATGTATTCACACACAAACATATGTACAGCTATCTTTTGGAAGACATTTATAGACACAATACAATCTATAGTACCTTACTCTAACCCCTTACAACTTAACTTTCAAACAGCCGTTAATGGGGTTTCTGAAAGTGAGAACTGGACAAAATCACTTTATGCTTTTTGTTCTCACTTCAATAGGCTCACTGCTTACACTGGACATGTGTTCACACTGTATACACACAAAGTCAGTCATAACAGTGATCTGTACAACTGTCAAGTGTTGTGAATGTTTCCTCTATCACATATGTGGAGCTGTTCAGGTGTTTGATCAGGTGAGATTAGAGACACGCTCAGAATAAGTGTTTAATGATTTCTGTCTGTCTGGAGAACATTAGAAAAGGTTCTTCGTCTGAATCCTGTTGTCATCAGTGTTTCATTTGAGTGGTTTATTCATCAGTGTAGATGCTGAGATCTGAGACCCTCAGGTTAACAGAATCTGATGAACTCACAATCAGCTGAGAGTGGATTTGGGTCCAGCTGCACCCATGCATGAACAGTCACTTATGGAAACATGTTTTGATGTGTCCCTCTTGAACTGAACCTGTTGTATCTTGCAGTTGTGATCTGACAGCAGGAAGAGGATGGTGTACTTCCTGTCTGCAGAGGGTGTCAAACCCTCTTTCCACTCCGCCCCTCTTATCTACCCAACCATCAACCACTCAGACAGAAATGATTCCTCAACCCCATCTGCTGTGGCTTCACCAACACCCGTCCTCTGCCGACTGGACACCCTGTCGTCTGCCTCCACCCTCCAGAGTAACGGCTCCCTCACCTCATACGATCTGACACCAGCCGAGGTGACCGTTCTCGGGCTGATCTTCGGTGTCTTCTGGGTGATATCGGTACTGGGCAACTCTCTGGTTTGTCTGGTGATCCATCGCAGCCGAAGAACACAGTCCACTACGAACTACTTTGTAGTCTCGATGGCATGTGCAGACCTGTTACTGAGTTTGGCATGTGGCCCCTTCATCCTGCTGCAGGTGTGTGCAGGTCACTGGCCTCTAAGTGCAGTTGCATGCAAAGCTGTGCGTTACCTGCAGCATTTGTGTCCTGGAGTCCAGGTCTACGTTCTTCTGTCTATCTGCATAGACCGTTTCTACACCATCGTCTATCCTTTGAGTTTCAAAGTGTCTCGTGAGAAGGCCAAAAGAATGATTTTAGCTTCTTGGCTCTTTGATGCTGCTTTTGTGTCTCCTTGTCTGTTCTTCTATGGATCGTCTTCTCCTGGGTCTCAAAACCAATGCGACTTTTTCCTGCCGTACTCCTGGGATGGGCTGGCATATGCAGTTGTGCATCTGCTCTTTGGGTTCCTGGTCCCAGTAATCCTAATCATGTCTTTCTACCACAGGGTGGTCCGATACATCTGGAGAATCAGTACGGATGGATGTACAGTGCGCAGAACAATGAACATCGTCCCCAGAACTAAAGTCAAAACCATAAAGATGTTTCTGATGCTTAATATGATGTTTCTTTTCACCTGGATGCCATTTTACGTGGCTCAGCTCTGGCACCCTGAAGCGCTGTTGGGCCCTAGCAGGAAGGGGGCGCTATTATTCATTGCTGTGGCTTGGATCTCCTTTAGCTCCACAGCTTTCAAGCCAACGCTCTATTCCATTTACAATGGCAATTTTAGACGTGGCATGCAAGAAACGTTCTGCATGTCGTCTATGAAGTGTTACCGTAGTAACGCATACACCATTACAGCCAGCTCGCGAATAGCTAAAAGGAACTACGTTGGGGTGGTTGATATTCCTGTGCCAGCAAAGATGCTCATCAAAGACTCTGTTTACGACACATTTGACCGAGAAGCAAAGGAGAAAAAGTTAGCATGGCCTATTAGCACAAACCCACCCAACACGTTTGTGTAGAGTTTGTATGCACCACAACAGGATAATAAATAACAAACTGGTTCATTCCTCTTCTTAAGCATCTCTGAAGCTCTGTAAATGAATGAACATGTTTGTGTTGTTAAAGAATTTCTATAAAAGCGTTTAACAGACACAATGCATTTTAAATTACTGGCAGGACAGTGGGCAGGATGGGTGTTAAAAGTTTGCCACTACATGAACTTAAAGGAAATTTGGAGTTCTCTAATTTGTTCAAACTGTGAGACAACATTACAGCAGTGATGTTACATATGACACTGAAGCTTCCAGGCACGCAGCACTATATATTTTGTTGTTTCTTTGAAAAGATTTTGTTTGAGTAATTTATTGTTGGTATTAATATATAACATTTAATATATGGAGAAAATAAACACGTTTTGTGTACATAATATTGAAACTGTCCATGCAGTGTGTGTTCGCTGCTTTATCCGATGGAAAGTCTTTCTCGGGCTTTTGCTTGCTATATGTTTTACTGACCAGCAGATGGCGCTGTTTTGATACTCTTTCCCGGAACAAACAAGAAGCTACAGTGTTTTGTGAGGCTTCATTTTCGACACTTTTTTATTGTAAACATTTAATAGCGGACAGGCATATGTATCTGTTCAAGCCAAATTATTGAATTTACAATTCCGTTTAAACTTAACTCTCAGTTTAATTTATTCATAACTTTTTTTAAATAATTAATTCGCTATATGAAGCCGTATATGATGTATGAGGTATGTATTGTGTAGTAGAAATGACCCATTTAATTGAAAATGGTGCGTCATCATATCCATCAGTCATTGGAAATGTATGAAGCTGTTTTTCTTTATTCTGTCTCTTGTCTGGTCGCAGGTTCATGTTAGTTTAGAGAAACGCGTTTGTTTTTGTGCCTGTAGTGACAGATGTCACAGATAAACTGTGTCTCCTTATTTGTAATGTTTCATGATGCAAGATCAACAATATGATTGTGACTTTACAATTAAATATTCTGTCTGATTGAATAAATGTCTGACGTCTGGAGGGCTGATCAGGACTGCAGCTGAAACTCCAGCGATGCTCTGATTGAAATCTGCACACAGACAAGCGCCTCAGTTATACAACAATAATGTGAGTTATTTACACACGAGTGTCCTGCTTAACCTTCTCATTTCTAAAATATGAACAGCAGTTGCCAACATCTTCTGAGTTGTGGTTAACACGTTACTCAGTGGTTGCTAGGCTGTTCTGCTTTCATGTAAGCTTATGGGATGTCTTTCAACTGTTTTATTGGGCAGATTCTGGTCATTTATAAAAGTAACCACACACCTGACATGACGCAGAACAAACACCAGCAACACATTAAGAAATAACTAAAGCTTCTTCACTGTGAGAGTAGATAAACTGTTTTATACACTCAAACAAACACTACTAAAAAATAAACAGATTAAACCCAAAAAACGTCCAATTCCTAACTTTTCAACCTCTATTTAACATACTACTATGTATAACACAAAATATAAGTTACAAGGTAAACTTAAATAAATAAAAAAAATGAAGTAACGTCAACTACCATTACAGTTATGTTAAAATTAAGTAAACCTAACACACCGTTTTAAGTATATTGCGAGCCACGTGATAAGCAAATATCCTTTTCACAGCCAGAGAATTGGAGCCATTTTTTGGGAAGCACATGCTTAACGTTTTATAAACGAAGAAAACTGTTTTAAACGTTTAAACATTAAGAAACATTTATTTTGTTTATATTAGTTTGTTGTGTTAGTGGGCGAACTGGAGACATTTTGTGGAACGCCACACGATGAAGTTTGATGAGGTAAGCTTAACTTTCATTTGAACTTGCACTCGTTTATTGCATTTCTGGTCAAAGGGGGACTTATAAACGGAAATTATACGAATGGTGCTTAAACCATTAGTGTTACTTATGAATACCTGTGTACAAACGCGAAGTTTTCATGTTAATGGATGAAAGGAGTGCTGATTTTTCTTTCATCGACTGTATGGTCAAGTGTTTATAAATTATTGTTATAAAAATCTGTTTATCTAAAGAAATAGTTATATACATCATGGACAGCAACTTAATCATTTTGAGTTGAGTATGTCTTTAATGTTTCTGCAGCATATATTAAACCAGGTGACTGACAAAGCCATTCTCCAGTTAAAAAAAGAAATGGAGAATGGCATTTTTTAAAATGTTTAAAACATTTTAAAGTCTTGTCACTTTAGCACTTTTAGATCTGTTAGATTTAGTTTTGCTCTTTTTTTAAATTCATTTTGCTTCTAACTTTGCTTCTAACATTTGCAACCAGTTGTTAAACCTTTAATGAAAATCAGTTGGTCAAATAATGCCTTTATTCCCAAACTCTATGGGATCTCTGTGTAATTGTTGTGTACATGCACCATAAAAATTTGCTTTTTTATGTACTTATCAGACCAGTGCTGTGGAAAAATGGAGAGTTATAATTAGATGCTTGATTGTCTACCTCTCTAAAAATCCTGAGGTTTTCATCTCATCAAACATTATTGGGTGTGCGTTTAAAGTAAATAAAATGCTCTGTAGTATTTGTATTTTTAATTTAAGTTGACATTAGTGTGACCAAGTTAAGCTCCAAACCTAATTTACTTTTATAACAGCAACTAATACACTTCACCAAACTACATAGAATTGAATAGGCCATAAATAAGCAGAGACCTAAATTTAAAGTATAAAGATTGCTTTCATTTTGGATTTTTTTTTTCAATGTAATGTGTTTTTCACAGTGTGAAACAATCTGAACAATACCAAGTGATGTTGTAAGTAAATACAGATTTGCTATGTTTGTCTTCAAGGATACTTTTGGGAACAAAGAGGAACTGGAACAGCACACAGTGAGGACCATCACAATAGGTGGCACCACAGATGATCCTTTACAGACTGGCATAGGGCTGGCAGGCATAGAGGTGATGACAGGGTTCGCAGGTGTTGCAGAGGCTTGTGCTGTTTTACTTGACCAATTAATCCTCAAAGAGCTCAGGTTCGTTTTTGGGTTTTTTTTTCAGAAGGTTCTACTGGAACTAAACAATGACAAACTTTCCCCAAAAATTTATTCTCTGAAGAACAGATGACTTTGTTGAAATGAGACATTAATGGTATTGTTCTGTCCGTTACTATAAGATGTTTACCTATATGCATTTGGTTGTACAATGTTAGTCCACAATGTACAATGTTTGATTGCAGTCTTGTCTGCAGTGTGTTGCATGTTCTGAAAGTGTTGAAAAATTTAAACTTTCAAGGTGTTACAAAGGGTTAAAAAAGGAAGTGGCCCACTGTGATCTTTTAGGAGTTCTGTCCTACAAAAAACACCTTTGATTTTACTAGTTTTATTTTTAGGTAGTTTGTTGCTTGCAAAGGGTGAAAATCTAGGATGTAAACTACTAGAAGTGAACTTCCATTTGTCAAATTTTGTTTGTACATTCATCCTGTGTCAAGTAATAAAGTGAAATGCTTGATTTTTGTGTGATATGCATGATTATTTTAAGGAATTGAATGTTCTGGAGCAGACCAATAGCTGAAAGTTTATTATAATATAATTTATATTAATAGCTGAAGAGTTAAAATGTTATGTTGGTTCAACTCAATTAATTACCATTTTCCTGTAATTACCTGTAATTATTTAGTAGATTGTGCTGTTAGTTTTTTGGAGTAAAGAATGTTAAGTCAACTCAAATATTTAAGTACATTGTTAATTTGAAGTAAAATTGATACAAGTTGGGTTTACTTAAAGTGTGATGCAAAAATGGTGCATATATATATATTTTAAGTAAATTCAACAAATCATTTTCAGTGTATTACATACAAACTACAAGATCACAAAACAACTGCAAAGCAACTTTGTCTTATTAACAATGTTTATACCTATTTTACACATTGCCATCAAATTACAGTCTACATGTGATATTAAAAATACACATCTGAGATCTAAACTGTGGTAACGATTGTGGGTTTCATTCTGGTGTGAGAATGAAACTAGATGATCTACATGATTTTAATGAAAAGTCAGAATTTTACTCAAGTCCAAATGAAGGTCAAATGTTTCGTGATTATTTAAACTCAAACATTCACAAACCATTGAAACACTGAAGGTGAAAATCCATTAAACAAGACAAGATCAACACTGATGAAATATTCTTACATTCATTAAATGTTTTCTAATTCATCCAGTTAAGTTATAGATGCTTATCTGCTGTTTATGATATACAGGCAAAAAACAAAACAAAGATCTTAAAATATGAATAAAATAAAAGCTTTAAAGAAAGGTTGCATTTAAGATTCAGTTAGTGAAATAAATAAAAATATACTCCATCCCAACAAACTGCCTCTATTTGTACAAGAAGTGCTTTATGTTGAATCTTTCAAATGTTTTAAAGTGCAAAGAGACAATCAAGAGGTTTTGGCAAAACTCTGTTGTAATGTCTTACATTGTCTTCTTTGAATGCTTAAGATGTGTGACGAGAAGAGATTTTGTCATATATCACATGAGTCCCTTGACTCTGTGTGTGTTGAAGCCTTTATAAAAATCTGCTACCAGGAAGTAATTAAAATAAGTATACAAAGCAAGACAAAGATTTATTAATAAAAGTCACATAAATATAAAGCTTAAAACAAGAATTCTTCACTTTCATTTTGGACTAATAATTTGTACAGAGGAATGAAAACAGAAGAGCTTCTTTCACTCCGTCACATGACTGATAAACAGATAATGATGATGCTATAAACAGTCTCAATGAGCAGGCAGAAGTAATACTGGTCACCCCTCACACTCAGCAGATAGAGTCAATCTTACTCTCAGCAGATTTGGATCTCTTGTCTGGATTATGTTGCTGTCTTGTTCTGACCGTTTCCGGTGGAGCTGAACTTGCTGTTCTTGGGTATTTTGTTGCTGGAGGTCTGTGGTGGTTTCTGATCATCTCCAGTTAAGAGGGCTTTGATTTCAGAGGGGATTTTGCCCTGATCCATGGCCAGACACCACTGCTTATACTGCAAGGACACAATGACAGTAAACTGTTACTTGACCATCACTCACAGAGAAGCAGCCGTGTGCTTGATGGAACAGATGTTTGGAAAAGGTTTACCATCTCCAGTTCTTCTCTGAGGGCACATATGGCTCTCTCTTTACTGGACACCAGTTCCTCTAGGTACTGATAGCGCAGCTTCTTCCTGGCACGACACTCGCGGGCACTCTGTCGGCTCCTCTCTAGTTTGGCCTTCAGGTCGATCTTGGCAGGCTTGCGGCCGCGTTTGCCTGGTTTCTTCACTTTACCACCGACCATCTGAACGGACAGCAGAGTTTCTGTTAAAACACTGACAATGACTGCAAAAAGACTCATTAACACTACACACAGTGTGACACGTGACGTGTTTCCAGAATAACAATTGAAATCATTTCATAACATTTGGTACATTTACGCTTTCATGTAGTGTATTGATGGTACTTAATGACTATATTATTGTACAGTAGTAGTAACCCCATCATACATAAATGAGTACTAGTTTTACAATGTACAATTACTGTAACATTTTCTGATTGTTCTTAGTTAGAGAGCGCAAAATATTAAAAAGGCTGAGTAAGAGTAAAATAATGCGCTGATGTTTCACCTGCAGCACTTAAATGTTATTCTCAGCAGATGTATGAATATGATCCATGTGTTAATATGGTTTTATATGGTACACGGGTGTTTATTTAACTCACCTTAATGTCATCCATCGCTTGTGTTGTAAACGCTGCTCTGCGGTCGTGTCCTGATCCTCGATCATTTAACTGTAATCGATTACAGATTCAGACTGAGCTTTCAATTTTGACCTTTCATCAATATTGCAGCTGAAATGATTGTGTTTTTAGCCACATGCTAAAAGTAAAAGCGCTCTTCCGGTTCTGGCTCATTTGACAGTCACTGCGCGCGCTGCATGCTGGGACATGTAGTTGACTCGTATACCTAAACTTTAAAAAAAGATTGTGAGATTTTAGCCTGTTCACGTGAGACTTTGCATAACTAACCTCAACAAATAAACGAAGTTGAACACACGCAATTTATAATAGACAAACAAACAGTACTCACTGTCAGAACATGAGCACACATCTGCTGTGTATATATATATCTACCTGTATTTATATATATATCGATATATATCTTATG
>JAZGTH010000022.1:8307500-8360000 GCA_036877525.1 Chromobotia macracanthus
TGTGCTTTTACTTTCTGTGTGAAGAACATGGAGCACGTCTGGTCCTCAGTCTGTCAGGACTATAAACATAGTAACAGTAAACAAAAACCTGAATCAAACACTGAAATGCATGAATATTTGCATAAACTGTTTAGGCCTAATAGAGCAAAAATGCATCTGACTCGTGACCCTGCATCTGACCTGTAACCCTGCATCTGACCCGCATCTGACCTGTGACTCTGTATTCTGATTTTCACTTCATGATTGTTTGTTAAACCATCTTTATACAGGTGTCTAACAACAGCTGTTGTTACACACATGCACACACACACACTGTATAGATGTATAAATGCTCCTGAACTACTCAACAGCAGGTGAAATATACTTCATTAAATGTATAGTCTGGTGAGCCATGTTCACCTGTTGCCTACAGCTTGACTATTGAACTTTTTACTTCAGCTGTTTTGTGAAAAATGCTTTTTTTCTGCAGATGTGTGAGGTGACATCCACCAGTGAAACCCCTGCAGTGATGTGAAAAGGACAGAGAGAGGCCCTAAACACAACCCTTCACTGGCCAACAGACACTCACCTAAGTGGACAACTGTGTGTGTTTTTCCTTACACATTCCTTTTATCTTGTAGTCTTGTTTTGTTTTTTGGCTGGGCATCGGGCCGCCCGCTGAACACCAGTGTGGTGACATCATCAGCTCCTGCTACAATGGGGCCGTTCATCTGCTGAGGGCCCTCTGAGAGGAGAGAGACAGCTGGACGCTGTGAGACAGAGGGACTGCAGGGGCCATGAGCTCAGTGCGGCCCATCGGGGCTGAGGGGCTGGTGGCCCTGCTGGAGGGTGGCTTGGACCATGTGCTGTTGATTGACAGCCGTCCGTTTGTGGAATATAACGCCTGTCACATTCTGGAGGCTGTGAACGTCAACTGCTCCAAACTGATGAAGAGGAGATTACAACAAGACAAAATACAGATTACTGACCTGCTGCAGCATACTGCCAAGAGGAAGGTGAGTCACACATAGCCAAAACCTCAACTCTCTGTCCAAAGCATCCAACTTTCTGTTGAGCTGAATGTCTGAGCAGCTGTTTTTTGTACACTAACACTAGTCGTGATTGATCAGAGCTCTGCAGTCTTCTGAGGTCACTGCAGGAGAAGACAATCTGAGTTCTCTGACACTTGTTGTCTTATTATTATTTTAATCTGAAGTGACCTGCATGTGTTTGTGTTTGTGTGTGTGTGTGTTTATATTTAACCAATGAAATAAACAACATTACTTTCTCACATGGGCCACTGTGGTGCCTTAACAACAGGTTGCTGAGTGACCTCATCCCAGAGTTATCGGTGCAGACTTGAGCTCTCTCTCTCTCTCTCTCTCTCTCTCTCTCTCTCTCTCTCACACATACTCTCACACACACTCTCACACACTCTCACACACACACAAAGAACACACGGGAACTGAACACAGAGTAGTTTAGCTATGTATGTGCATTGTGGGGGGGGGTTGTATATGAGCCTAGATCAGGTGTCAGAGTAAGTCAGTTGTGTGTGTGTCTGATGAACAGTACACTGAGTTTTCTAACCTGTTTTTCAGTGTGAGGTCCAGGGTCAAGAGGTGGTTGTGTATGACCAGAGCTCAGCTGACCTGACCTCGCTTTCATCTGAAGCCTTTCTCAGCGTCCTGCTGGCCAAGCTGGAAAAAACGTTCCCATCTGTTCATCTGCTGTCAGGTTAAGCACACCCCTTTAAATAGACATATACTTTAAACACGCAACGTGCCTTAAACAACCAACATAACCTGGAGTGGTTCATTAGCAGTGTTTGTGATCAAACACCATTTTTACTGTTTAAACAATTACCATCAAACTTTAGATTATCAAACACAGCGTCTCCTATATCTGCTGTTACTTCACTGACAGCAGTTGTAGTTTCACTGTGAAAAAGACACACAAACATCAGAGAAGTCATGTATTAACACACTATCAACATCACACATCAGCTATCAACACACACACACACACTATTGAGCAACAGCACACATTCTCTGCTCTACTATGACCTCACTATTACATAACCTGTGTGTGTGCACGCATGTACTGGTATATGTGGTTTACAAGGACACAAATGTGTACAATGACGTGTATAACAATGTAAACATGGTTATACACGTCATTGTGTATTCCTGTGTCCTTATAAACCAAATGGTTTAAAAACACACTAAATGGTGTTTTTATTTTGATTAAAAATGGCAAGAGTTTTGTGTGAGGTTAGATTTAGGGTTGGGGATAGGGGAAGGTAATAGAAATTATGATTAGCTCAGTATAAAAATCATTACGTCTATGGAAAGTCCTTGTAAACCACATATACAAGTGTGTGTGCCTGTGTGTGTGAGGAGAGACAGTTATGTGGTCAATGTCATGTGAGACTGTAAATCACTGACTGTAACAGGAAGTGATTGAGGATGTGAAGCTTGTGTAAGTCTCTCTTGTTCCTGTTTGGACATTGTATTTCTTACTTTTCTTTTGACTAGCTTCAGCTGGTTTATTGTTCAGTGATGGAAAGTCATACATTCACACTCTCAGGTGTCTAAACAGGTGTGTTATTTAGGGTCTCTCTTCTTGTTTTCATCAGTACAGCTGAAGTGCAGCAGTTAAGCAGTTAGTCTTTTTTACCCACAGCAGTTTGATGATGTGACAGAAATAGGTTTCTGTATTCTGGTTCATAGGTGGATTTGTAGAGTTCTCCCATCTGTTCCCGGGTCTGTGTGAGGGAAAGTCCACGCTGGTTCCCTCTTGCATTTCTCAACCATGTCTCCCTGTCACCCACATCGGACCCACACGCATCCTCCCACACATGTATCTGGGCTGCCAGAGAGATGTTCTCAACCAGGTTTGTCTCTGGAGGTTTTTATGGCCAGTATCAAAAGATTAAGCCACAGTTTCTGTAATTCACTGCAGACAAACATTGATGTCTCCGGTTTTGTTTCCTGTAGGAGTTGATGCAGCAGAATGACATTATATACGTGCTAAACGCCAGTAACACGTGTCCCAAACCTGACTTCATCGCAGAATCGCATTTCCTGCGAGTGCCAGTCAATGACAGCTTCTGTGAGAGGATCCTGCCATGGCTGGACAGATCGGTGGAGTTTATAGGTGAGAGACGATCACGTGACTCAGGTTCATGTGAGATCATATAAGTTCTTTAGACTCGTGTGGTTATGTCAGGCCGTGATCTCTGGACCTCTGGATGTCTGTTTCCTGACAGAGAAAGCGAAGGCCAGTAACGGAAGAGTTCTGGTCCACTGCTTGGCTGGAATCTCCCGCTCTGCAACCATAGCGATTGCTTACATCATGAAGAGACTGGACATGACGTTAGATGAAGCGTACAGGTACACACTCAAAGCCCTCACTGCAAGACCAGATTTGTGATGGAAGAGATTTTTCCCTTGTCATATTACATTTCAGTTCAATTCAGTTTTATTTATATAGCACAATGTTGCATTGTTTCAAAGCACCTTACATATAATGAAAATACACAGAAAACAGAAAAATGATCAAACATACAACACGAAAAGCAGAGTACGTGGTATTATTGCAATTTTATATTGTTCAGTATACGATGTATATTAGTAAAACTAATTGGTTGGTTTATAAATAAAATAAATTTTAAAAAGTTGACTGATGATAACAACACATTTGAATAATTTGAATAAATGGACGTGCATTAGAAATATCTGTGTGTGAAGGCGCTATGAGAGGGAAATGCATTCAGACTGTCTACTAAAACAGTATGTATTTCTGAGACTGTGACATCTAGTCAATTAACATGAAAATTGACAGGTGTCATATTAAACAAGATATGCTGCTCCAGCTTACATGGAGATGGCGCTTAGAAAGAAGATAAAACTTTACAGAACAGGAGTGTAAGAGACTTGCAATAATACCATAAAATATCTGAACATTCCATAATAAAAAGAGAATGAGAAATAAAGAAATGGTGAAATAGTCAAGTACTTAAAACTGTAGCTAAAAGAAATATTAACAATTTACAAACGCTAAGCTAAGTTAAACGTCAGCAAGCCAACAGGGCGACAGTGGCAAGAAACAAAATTTCACTGACGTGTAGATGGAGGTTAAAACTGTGTTGTATATGAAACTCGCAGATGTTCTACATGATGGAGTCACACTTCAGTTCTATTCAAGAGAATCTCTGGGGGTGAATTGTGACCTGACAGTCACTGGAAGTGATTTTTAGTTCATATTGTCACACGCTGCATGTTTGTCCTTCCACAGGTTTGTCAAGGAGAAACGTCCCACGATCTCACCTAACTTCAACTTTCTGGGTCAGTTGCTGGACTTTGAGAAGAAACTCAAATGTCAGAGTGAAGTGGCAGTTAAACCCAGAGATCTGAACTCGGGGCAAGAAACGGAGAGCAGTGACCTACTGGAGACCCTCAAGCTGCCCTGCACACCACCTGGCATCCCTGAACAACAACATCTGGCTCGCAAGCTTTGCGGCCTGCAGCTTGGTGATAACCTGGAGGAGAACACCAGGCCTAAACGCTCCTTCTCCCTGGACATCAAGTCGTATGGTGAGTCTGGAGGATTGCTGCGAAAGTCAGTCACTGTTAGCGGTGTTGCCCCAGAACACTACAAACCTCCGGCATACAAAGATTCAGCCAGCAAACCCTGTCAGTTCTCACCTGTGCAAGAGGTGCAGGAGCAGCCCACACCCGAACAAAGTCCAGACAAGGAAAGAAGAAAAGAGCCTACAGCAGGTAATCGTGCCAGTGACACTAAAACCAGTCCCCCATCCAAAACACAGACGGGCTCAGGCAAACTTTCTGGAGTAATGTCGTGTCCTCAGTCATTACATCGCAGTGGCAGCATGGAAGAAACTCCCACTAGTTTTCTCTTTGGCCTGTCACAATCCCAGCAGCCCATGTCAAAGTCCGGGCCGGGCGCACTGAAGGGCTGGCATTCTGACATCCTGCTGGCTCCAGTGACCAGCAGCTGGTACCTTTCGGAGTCAGCCCGGTTCTACTCCACCTCAGCCACATTTAGCAGCACCACGGGCACTCAGAGTGGCCTGGCAGCGGCGTATGGGTGTGGTCAGGACCTAGAGGCGGTGCGGAGGCGCGGGCGGCAGCGGGTGGGAGACTGTGGCGACTCCCGTAGAAGTTGGCACGAGGAGAGCAGCTTCGAGAAACAGCTGAAACGGAGGAGCTGTCAGATGGAGTTTGGCGACGGAGGATCGGAGAGCCGATCGAGAGAGGAGATTAGAAACATGGGCAGCCAGTCAAGTTTCTCCGGCAGCATGGAAATCATCGAGGTGTCCTGAGACTCATCAGAGCAGCGGCGCGTCACTGAATGTCAACAAATGTCACACATTTGTTTAGTGTGTTTGATGAGGTTTGTGTTGTTTTCACTGAGCCCAGTGTCACTGTCGTACAGATCTGAGCTAGACACACACCTGTACTGTACAATCACATTTATACACTAGAGTCTTTCCAAACACCCCCACCTGTGTCCACTGCTACCTGTGTCCAGTACCTCAGGTATCCAAAATAAAGGCTTGTTGTTCTTTTATATGTAGCTCTTTGACAATTATCATCTCAGGTCTTTATTTAGAGAAGCAGGTTCTCTGATTTTAATCTTTTGTATGGCTGGTTTGTTGTGCTGAAGAAAATGTTTGAGAGCTCACATTATCAGTGGACAGTTTGATGTGCAGCCATTGGTTACTGGATAAATGCGTATCATTAGACGTTACGAGACTGAGGAAGCAGATCCCGTCCACATACACCGAGTTGTGTGACAATATCAAAAGCATTCAGACATACAAAAAAAGATCATGTCAGATGTTGAGACATCTGCCCTTTCATGTGACTTCACGTTCCAGAGTAACTATGAACAAACAATGTTGTAGTGATCAATATATGAAATGCAAATGCTCTTTTATTATTCTGTATTTTAGCAGCTGTAGCGTACAGTTCTGCACACTGCAGTATTGGAGTTTCTTTTAGAGCAAGGTTTTCAAGAAGAACAAGAGACATTCTTTGAGTTATTGTGTTTAAACTTTTGACTGATCTTGCATCTGCTGATATTCAGTGTGAATGAATAAAGAGTGCAGTGATTCCTCTCTAATGCTGTCTGCAGTGCTAGTCATTGTGTTGAAACTGATTTCAGAGCAGAACCTGAGCTTTTGATTCTCATTTTTATTGTGTTGCCCTGCAGTACACAAGAAATGATTGTTCATCCCAAACGTTCACAGACTCCTGACATTGGAACACTGATCTGTGATCAGTGAGGTCAGCATTGAAACGCCTGTTCCTGGGTCAGCTGTCCGGCTCTCGTACGGGTTCCTTTCTCCACCAAAACAGCACTCATCACTGAATTCTTCTAACAGATGGACAGAATCAGAAGATGATTGAGAGTCAGAAGATCGGACGTCTTGAGACGTGCATGTACAGAGACCTGTAATGTGATCAGTGTTTTATATTTGTACACAGATGATGATGATACGATCATTCATGAGACAGGTGAAGGATTCAGCATTTGCAGAGACTGATTGTGTTTCTTTATGTTGCCCTGATGTTGATCAGAATAAAACTGGTACCTCAACATCTAAACCGTGTCATGAAAACTCGTGTTATAACCTCAGATCTGTGATGACCGTCACCCGCGACTCTAACATCTCAGTTATTTGGCTGTTTACTTTATCTCACAGGAACAACAATCTAGACAACAGTAAACTTGAAACATTATCTTACGATTATTCATACTTATGTGTAATAGTGTGTTAAAACTCATAACGAAATAACTATGAAAACATTCCCAGAGCAGCACTCAGTAACGCGGTATTGTACGTGCACGTCGTGATGGCGCAGCTGCGCGTTGTGAGCAATCAGTCAGTGATTGTCAGCGTCAGATGTGCGGCGGGTCAGTGCAGCGCGACCCGCCGCCGCCCGCCGCCGCGACCCGCCCGTGAGTCCGCTTTCAACTACTACAAGCGTTTGTTCGTCTGCTGTCTGTCGTTTTTATTTGTTCTTCGTGCTTTTGTGTACAAGCATTATACAAATGTGGTTTGGTGGAGTTGTAGACTGGACTGTGTCTAGTTTAATATAAAACCCTGTCGTGAATATTGTACATAGTACATATTAAAACGAGCAGTCATTGACGGCACGGTCGCATTACTGTACAGTGATGAAGCTACAGCGATATTTGAGTCTGGTAGTCTGGACTCAACAGGTCGCGCGCACCGGACGATTGTTACACAGCGTTCATAATTCGTCTTTCATAAACTTATTAATAGCACGTGTTGCCTCGCGCATTTCTTTGCAAAGGTGAATATTTTGGTTTAGCTGGAGAATTATTTATGGACTTCTTGCTTGTCAATCATTTTGCGCGCAGCCAATATAACTAACTGCACTGCCATCAATACGACTGATCCCAGACCTGCTGTTACACTGTACTGTATCACAATGAATAAACTTTTGATTGAGCTGAAAGTCATTTTGAGCTCAACATTTGAACTCGAAACACGAGATCCATCAGAACAGTCACAATCATCACGTGATGTGTCTCCATCACGACCGAGTCTCTCCAGCGTCACTGTCGCCTAGCAACATAACCCTCACACTGTGACGTCACTGGCGCTTGCGTTCACGGGCCGCATGAGTTGCTCTGCGACATCATGTGAATGTGAATGAAGAGCTGCAGGAGAAAGTGAAGCCGGAGCGCCTCCCCACGAGCGCCTCCGCACGAGCGCCTCCCCACGAGCGCCTCCCCACGAGCGCCTCCCCACGAGCGGCAGGCGTCGCTCCGCTGACGTCACTCTGGTGGAGGTTTTTACGGCGCAGCGACGCCTTATGGTCAAAGCAGGAGTGGCAGCTTAACTTCCTTTCAGTTCTAACTACTCACTTCTGCTTCAGCTTCCAGACGTATAAATTGCAAGTAAAACTAATTTGAATGTAAAATTAATTTTATTTAAAAAATTCATCTGTTACAACAGCTTATATACGGGACTGAATGAACTCTACACATCAATTTTTATACAATGTTTTACATAAAGCATCAACGTACAAAAACTGAAGTTAGTGGAAATTTTGTAATTAATGAAAAACCAAATGTTGGTCACCTTCAAACTCCTCTTTGAAAAGCACAATGGGTAAAACAAAACATGACAACAAAACAATGTTGTCATGAAAATGAAATTTAAAAGCAGATTGTGCTGTGAATGACTCACTCCTTCAAAGTGCTTGTAACATTTTCCAGCTACATATTGACTCACTCACGATCAGTCTTGTGATTATACATTCTACAGCAGAAGCTTCAAGTCTCAGTGGTTCTGATGGACGAGCCAGCACAAGACCTTCAGCTAACACACACTGTGTTCCGACCCATCAAGTGCTTCCTAATGCTGGTTGTGACCTTCAGAATTATGATGGCTGCTTGGAAACAGAACTGTGGTGAGGAGCGCTTCCTTTCTCAATCACATACACCATTTCAGACAGGTGCTGTACCCGTAACTAAACCGGTCCTGTAAAGTGCAGTTAAGAAAATCTAAATGTTACCCAGAAGCCCTTGCAGCGCTGACCATTTAAAGGGAGGTTTGGGGTACTGACAGATTTGGAATAGCTGCTTTTCTGACACACATCGTATGATTGTACTACAAGCTGCTGTCCTACACAGTAAACATGGAAGATGGTGATGAACTTTGAGAGGCAGCTGTGTGAACAGAGAAGACAAATATGAGGTGGCCGTTAAAGACTTGGATGTGCAGAGATCTCAGTCTATTAACTAAACTTTAAACCAGCAGCCAAAATGAGACCATTTCACACAACTATGACAATTTCCACTCAGACATATGGAGCATCACAGTTGACTGGCTTATGGATGTCTAGATGCAGTCCTGTAGAAAAGAACCTGTTGGGTGACAACTTCTGCCTTAAAAGGGAATCAGCAGTGAAACTGATGGATTCTGTCTCATCAAATCAAATGAAAGTGACAATTTCTGCTGGTGTTTCCCTTTTTATAAAAATGTTACAACGCTCTACAGGTGCTACAAACATTTGGATTTTATGATGAGCAACTCATACAGGCCAGATAGGAAGAAGTCTTAATGAAGCCCTGGAGCTTAGAGATGCTGTAAATGCTGTGACTTAACAGGTTCAACATGACCTCACCTCTAACACACCACCTGAACATTTGGTCTGAGTTTCAGTTTCTAGAAGGTCACACACTCGGCCCAGACATCAGCACACATAATAACACAGTAGTGGGATATCAATTGAGATGAACAGCAAGGATATGATTAGACACAGAGAATGGTATTTGTTCTCTTTATAGCTTATAAATACAGTATCTACACAGCAGGCAGTAAAAAAATATTTAACCTTTTGTGGGCACCGATATTTAAAAAAAGTGAAAAATGGTTAGAGTAAAAAATGGATCAGGCACGAGCAGTCGTCCGTGAGTCACTGATGATGTCACAGACCCTCAGGTTGACAGCTGTCGTCTGAGACGCTTCTGATTTTTTGGATGCGTTTGTCTGATACGCAAGTGGTCACACTTGCCACTGGTTTCACTTCCCATGATGCCCAGCGTGCCTCATTTCACACTGCAGATCTGAGCCATCATGTGTAAGACACTGATGTACATATCGCATTCAACTCTGCCGTTATTGCTGCAGTTCTGCATTTGTCAGCTGCAAACTTAGTCCAGTTAAAGAGATCAGTTACTCCTAAATACAAAAATACTAGAAAAATATGAGTAGCATCATCTTTGAGTGCACAGCTGCCCAGCCATCAGGAGATTGTGAAATCATGTTTCAGCTCAAGCAAAATGGCCGCCCAGGATCACAGTGTGGTTCTGCTCACAGCCTGCAGGGGGCATCTTATGTCTCTGAGGGGTTTCACATGAATTATTTGGCACTGGAGAGTAAAATCATCCAAAAACACAATCTTTGTGTTTTCTGATTTCTTCAGCATGGTAGAAGTTTAATTCTAAACTCGTAGATTAAGGCAATGTATTAAATTTGTGTTGATTTAATAAAATCTTTTAAAAATGTACAAATTCCTTTAATACAAAGCTCTATGGTATATCCAACAAACACTGTATAGAAAATATATAAATATGCTTCTTTTAATGTACAGAAACCACTGACTGGCATGACACAATGTCTTGAGATTTGAGAATAGGAAGTGAATTCTCCCCAAACCCCTCGAGTCATCATCAACAGCTATTTACAGTGGGCGGGGCTTAACATGTGATTGGCAGAGCTCAGGATGAGTCTGTGCAGGGTGATGGGGGTGGGGGATACAGATGATGTGAGTAGCTGCGTTCGGTGTAGGGTGACGGCGGGCAGCTCTCACAGTTCTCTTCAGCCGACAGATACTGACTGCGTGGGGTGGGTGGAGGGGGAAGGGGCTCCGAGTCGTAGTTGAGGTCGCTGGTGTAGCCCTTAGCTGCCGCACTACACGTGTGCAGAGGCCGACGGCCTGGTGTGTAATCGCTGTCACACACATCTGTGCTGCAGGGCGTCGTCGGAGGGGCGAAGTGACGGTAACTGTAGGGTCTGTAGCTGTCACACACACACACACACACACACACATACTTAATGTCTGCAACTAACATGGGGTTAACACATCAGATTAATAAAGTTCATGTTTTATAAAACACTCTCACACATTAACCCTCTTACAGAGAAACGTTGTAGAGCTCTTAGAACAAAATTAAATTAACCAAAGAATTCTTCATGACGTTTAAATGTTAATCCCAGTTTTAAAATTCCCAGATGTGCAGATAATCCTGTATGAACGCTGCAGTCACCTGTATGAACGATGCGTTGAGGGACTGTTAGACGAGTAACCAAACTCAATTGTGTACTGTGACCTCACAGTGGCAGGTGAGGGAGGGGGATTCAGGATCTGAAACATCAATGTCACTTAAAACACCTGATAACATTTACATAAACTTAAAAAAAGTGACATTTGTACGACTATGATAAAACATCTTTGAAATGTCTGTCACATGACAAAACGTTTGTTTTGGACTCACGGGAGGGAAGTACGAGCCCTTGGTGCTGGAGGTGCTGCTGGACGAGGCCCCCGTCACGTGAGCGCGGTCGTACGGAGGGCCGCTACTGCCACCCATGATGCTCAGCGAGCCAATGACTGATTTACCACGAGACACCCCTAAGACAAACGCACACACTGTGACATCACTGTTGCCCATTAACAGCGTCTGCCCTTAGCTTAGCTTAGTGTGTGTGTTACCTGGCAGAGACCCCGTCAGAGAGTTTGGGTGAGGGACATATCCCAGCGGAACTGACGAGGGTCCATGGACCACAAAGTCATTGGTCATTGTCTCACCGTCATCCTTCATTTGAGGACAGAGAATGCGCTGACACACAAAGTAGACAGCACCCACCACGAACAGCACCATGACAACACCCACGATTGAGCCAATGGTGTTTGTCGGAGGAAAGGAAGGTTCCTCTGTCGCATCTGAAACCAAAGCACAAGCTTTTATAATCTGATGAAAAATACAAACAGTTTCCCATTGATTAACATGAACGTGACTAACAAATTCTAGATAAATGATAATCAGACTTACAACATCCGATCTCATCCGAGTTATCTGTGCAGTCCGTGTTGTGATCACATTTCTTATGGCGTCCGATGCACTGTCCATTAGTGCAGGTGAACTGATCTATGGGACAGGAAACTGCAGAGAGAGACAGTGTGTTTGTGAATGTGGACAATGAAAATGATTTGGAAGAACAGCCTGCTCTTCTTCACAGATACAGAGTTTCTGGATCGGACTGTTACCTTCACACTTGTTCTCGTCTGATCGGTCCTGACAGTTGATTTCTCCATTGCAGCGCATGGAAAGATCCACACACTGTTTACTGTCACACTGAAACTCTTCGTCTGAACACACGGGACAGTCTCGCTCATCGCTGCTGTCATCGCACTCCGCGAAACCATCACAGCGCCATGCCTGCGGGATGCAGTCCACCTCACCCGACATGCAGGGGAACTGCTCAGGAGAACATGTGGGTGGCTCTGAAGAGTAACAGAGGTCAGATAACAGCCCACAGGGATAATTTGTGACAGGATAACGGCGAGGTGCTGCAGTACCTCCACAGGAGAGCTCATCCTGCAGCAGCACCAGATGAACGGGACACGAGCAGCGCGTCGTTCCGTCTCCTTTAACCACACAGATGTGAGAACAGCCGCCGTTATCAGATGTGCAGGGGTGCCTGTCTGCAGAGAGAAACTCCAGCGATCAGGAGATTTATAAGAATCTTCAGTGGTCACATTCTTCACAGCTGCTGGTTTTAAATCCATTTCTCAAAAGACCTTTTGTGTTCAGACTGATGTTACTGCAGATGAGCAGCTGTATAAATAACCTAACCCACAGTCTGACAAATAAAATATTCTCCTCTAAACCCAGACAACATAAACACACTGCAGCTCCATCAGCCTCATGCAGCTGGTTCAGTGGAAGCCAATCGGCTCTGGTGGGCGGGACTTACTGTACTCCTCCATGTCCAGCTCATGAACGGCGTGAATGTCACTCAGAGAGGCAATTCGTGCCTGAATCTTCGTCCGGCCCTCACGCGTGACCTTGTCAATCCGCTCAATCATCTGCTGTTGACGATCAATCCAGTACAGGTGATTCCCAAATACTGTTAGCCCGACAGGCTGCAGAATGTTGGAATCCTCTATGATAATCCGATTGGCCCCTGAAGGGAAGGAGGTGTGTCGTAGACAGAGGAGAGTGGTTAGGAACTGAGAGTGGGGCCAGGAAAGAATTCACTAGATAAGGATATTTTGAGTGACAGGTACACACACTAAAAAAACAAAACAGTAAAAAGGAAATTTAGGTCAGCTGAGTGAGATTAGTTTTAAAAGTACTGAACATTCTGCTAGATCGCAGTGGACAAAAGCAGACAAAGAGGTTTGTGTCTCATCATTAACTGAGCATCACAGCAGCACTTGTGAAGGTCCCGAATAGCCCAAAGACTGTGACCTCTGACCCCGTTAGCTCACCAGACAGGTCGCTGCTCTCAATGCGTCTGAGGTCCATGTCCACCCAGAAGAGTCGGTTCAGTTCATTATCGATGGCCAGAGCGACCGGCTTCCCCAGACCACTAAAGAACAAAACCTCACGCTCTGTTCCGTCCAGTGCTGCGCGCTCGATCTTAGGCGAGCGCTCCTGCAGATTAGTGAAGTACATGTACCTGCAGAGAAATTGTCAAACACACTCGCATCACTCACGCATCACATAGATTCATGCAGTGTGCAAGAATCTATGTGCTACTACAACTGTTTTTGTTTTCTGCAGCACTTCTTCTGATGCACTGTAAATAAAGACCTCAAATATATTAGACAAATTGTGGCATGTTTTCCTGGAAATCTTTTATTTTTAATGTGTTGGGGCCACAACGGTACAGAACCACAACACGACCCAAAGATCAGTTGTCAGCTGAGAAGCAACAAAACAAGTCATGTAGGGAAGATGTGGAACAGGAAAAACAATAGTTTTTGACCATGACTGATTGATTTACACTTACTTTAACATTATGCAGTGAGCTGTTATTTACTTCTACTCATTCGTTCAAAAATTAGACACTCCTAAAATATTTATTTTAGCTATAATTAGCTTTTCGACTTTGTCTAAAGAGAACCAATTGGATATAATTTATTAGCAGTGTCATTTTCAGTGCAGCTAATTTGTTCATTTTAACAAAACGATCCAATTTGTTGTGTTGAGGTAGCAACTACATTGTGATTATTATTGATAGATTATTTTTCATCTTACACTAGTGTGAGGTCATTTCTCACCCTTTCTCAGGATTTACCACAATGGCCCGGGGTTTGTCGTGTTCCCCACGAAGAACCACACCAACACGAGAACCATCCGTGCGTGTGACATTGATGACGTTGGTCACTTCACTCGTCCAATAGATGAAGCGGCTGTAGATGTCAATGCTGAGGTCATAGGGCTGCAGGCCGAGGCTGACTCCTCCCACCGAACCAGACACCACAATCATGCTCTGACAGAAAACAGCCAATCAGAAACCTCCATTAAACACAAACTGATGAGTCATGACCTTTTGCGTCACCATGGTTACCTGGTTACCGTCCTCCTGTGAGCGGCGGATGACGTTCTGTTTGGAATCGATCCAGTAGAGGTGTCGGTCCAGCGGGTCGTAGTCGATGGCTCGGACGTTCCTCAGGCTGTGAATTGGCAGGATGATGTCAGGGCTCTGCTGCTCATCAATCACCATACGATTGATGGCCGATTTCTGACTGAACAGTAGAAAGGACGTCGGTGCTGATAGAGAGAGAGAGTGTTCATGTTAATGAAAATAAATTGAATGTTCTTAAGCTTCGGTAAATGAAAAGCATAGAAAATGTAAATTCCACTGTCCATTTATTCTGTAGCAAACGACAATAGAACACCCGTTTCAAAACGCAGTTACACCCAAAGTTTCTGCACCTTTGATTTGAGCTGATGTTACTGCTTCTGTTTCTGAGCAGAGTTTGACTGTGTGCTGGTTACCTCAAAACTGCTGCT
Organism: Chromobotia macracanthus; assembly: GCA_036877525.1. Taxonomy (NCBI): domain Eukaryota; kingdom Metazoa; phylum Chordata; class Actinopteri; order Cypriniformes; family Botiidae; genus Chromobotia; species Chromobotia macracanthus. Next base: position 8,322,075 of record JAZGTH010000022.1, read on the forward strand.
GAAAGCTGAGCTTTTAAAAAACATACACGCTCCATACAAACACACAACAATCATGAAGAGTGTTTTTACTCTGTCAAACACAGGATGAGAGACAAAGAGCTTTACACCAGCCTCCTCTTTTCCAGTGCCTGCCAACTTGGCAGCAGTTTCCCAACCACAGAAGCTTCATAAAGAAAACACCCTGCTGCTGGTTCTCGACCACTCTGGCACACGAGCGGGAACAACTGCTCTCCATCTCCAGGAAGGACCCAGCAGACCTCTCTGCTTGACTAAAGCACACACTGCACTAAATTAAACCTGAGCCCTGCAAAGGCTGACTGGATCTTTACAAGACTTCAGCATCAGTGCCAAATGCAGCAGAACTACTTGATAAGACTCAAAATCTTTATTCCAAACATTACAGGAACACATGCACAAATACATGCGCAAATACATTCACTCACCACTGCAGGTCTTGTTGTCATCGTTGAGGAAGTAATGCGCTGGGCAGCCACACACAAAGCTGCTGACAGGTACAGCGAGACACAGGTGGGAACAGTGACCATTCGTGGACGCACATGCATTCCAGCCACCCTGTCTGGACGAATGAAACACCAGGATGTCCATGACGTAATCCAGGTGACCCTGTATGACAGTGCGGTTCTGCCCACTGGTTTTGTTGGCTCGTTCGATGCTGCGCTGACTCCAATCAGTCCAGTAGATGTAGTCTTGGTACTGAGTGAGTCCAAAGGGGTGTGGCAGGTCGTCTGCGATTACCTCTCGCTCCAGACCTGCAGAAAACACAAATCAAACTTTAGTTCACCACATTAAACTGTTTCACAAGATAACGTAAACAAATGTATTAAATTGATAAAATTTGATGAGTTAAAAATGAATAGTTAAAAATGTTGAATGACCAATTTTGGAACATTTAAACTTATTTGAAAATTTATTTATTAGGACTGTGAACTCATGAGGACATCAGTGATGCTCACCCAGCATGTTGGAGGATTCAATCAGAGTGGTGTCCAGGTCCGTCCAGTACAGGCGCCGTTCAGCGTAGTCAATGGTGAGTCCGTTAGCACGACCCACATTTGGCACCAGAGTGATACGACCAGAGCCATCCATGGCAGAACGGTCAATCTTTGGCCGACCTCCCCATTCAGTCCAGTACATGAAGCTGAGAAACAAATGAGCACACAGTGAGACAGCACTACAAACCACTGCCTGTCTGACACCCGTGTGGATAAAAGAAAACAAAGCAGAAATAAAGATGATTCAAGCTAACAGGTTTTTAAGACATATAATGACTTTCATTCCACATTTCGTGGTTTATTTCAAAATAAGTTTACTAATATTAAGAGGTGTGTGTGATGTCACAGGTGACATGAACCAGCTGATCAGTAGTAATAGGTTTCATTTGCCTGAAATAAAGTATTAGCAGAAAAGATAATCTCACATTCACCTGAAAAAGGCACCACCACATAAACCAGATTTTAAATTACACAAAAAATATTTTGTAAAATACAGTGTAAACTACCATAAAATTAACTTTACTCATACTGTTATGTACCATTTCAGTCATATAACATCTAAATACATCCAGCAATAAATCACAATACGAGTCATACACACAAAGAGAGCTAAACTAAACAGATTTGAGTGCCTGTCACGCCATACAGGATACACACACACACCCCTCAGCAGGATCCAGCGCCAACGCTCGCGGACTGTCCAGATCCTTCCACACCAGGACCTGTCTGTGTTGACCGTCCAGCTTAGCCACCTCAATGCGGTTTGTTCCGGTATCAGCCCAGTACAGGTTCTTCCCCAGCCAGTCCACAGCCATTCCCTCAGGATAATCCAGCCCGAACTCCACCACGTGTTCTAGAGAGCTTCCGTTCATAAACGCTCGACTGATCGTCTGAAACGCAAAAGGAAACTCATCAAATCTAACATCAAAACCTGATCACATCATGCTGCTCAAACCAAGACGGATTAGGTAAAAAACATCTTGTTTACGATCGCCCCCAACCCCCTGAGGCACAGTGATGTAAACCGAACAGAACGAACAGTGGTACTGAAGGGAGAAAACATTTGATTGAAAGGAAGAACATTTCCACCAATGTTTGTGTATTTTTGACTTGAGTGAAAACCCCAGACAGCTTGTTAACGAAATAAGCAAAAACACTACATGAAATCAGCAGAAACAGCTGTAAGAGCAACACAAACAATGTACATGCAGGTAGACATAACACGTGACACATCATTATGGGTGCTGACCGCTGAACATACAACTTGAATCATACATTATTATTATTATTAAATGAATCCAGTTAGGACACCACAGCTGTTAGTATGTCGAGTCTTTACACAGCTCCACAGCGTTGAACTCCAGTGAACCCATCACAGAGCTACAATTCAGGCAGCCAAAGAGAGAGACACATTTTCTCACCTTCAGGGTGATGTCCGTCCAGTAGATCCTATTGTCCGTCACGTCAAAGTCGAGTGCAGACGCTTCTTTCACTCCAGTGAGCGGGATGGCCACATTGTTGGTGTAGGTTTCCAGGGAGATGCGTCTGATGTCTGTGTGGCGGGAAAACAGCAGGAAGGCCTCAGGAACAATACAGGTGGTCAAATCAGCCATGAGCTCCAGACCAATGGGACACGCACAGGACACACCCTGAGGCTTATACAGACAGAGATGACTGCACCCCCCGTTACTGACTGCACACGGGTTCACACCTACAACACACACAGGAGAAACAGCCATTAAATCACGCCCAACAAACAAACCATCCACCAGCTTCAGTGAGAGTTGTTATACACACCACCATTACAAGATCCTTCAGATTCCAACACGGCAGAAAAAAACGAATTAAGTAAATAATATTCTAGGAATTATAGTAAAACAGTTAGTATAGGATAACCCTAACCCTAACCCTAACCAAAGAAACAAAAAATGACAACCATTTAAACATATTGAAACTGCATAAAGTAACCAGATCTAAAACACATCTTCACTGTATGAATCAGATGGAATATATTAGCTATCCAGCTAACAGCACTGAGTGGTTTTCTCTTCATCTATCAATGTTGTTTGAATAATAAAAACGTAACAGACAGGAGCAGGTTTCTTATAGTGTATTTACACCTAATGTACAGACTCCATATTCTGACACATTTTCCTCTCGTTTGTTACATTCTTTTGAACGTGAGTGGTTTTCGTTTAACATTGTTTTGCATTCTGAAGTAGTTTTGTGCGCGTGCATGTATCTTCCTCACCATGATCACATGCACAGGCAAAATGCCACAGCCTGTCAGTCACCGTTACATGTAAAATTATGATAAACCCAATAAATACAGGTAGGAGTGACCAGATAAATATTGTGTTTACACCCACAGGAGTAGAGACAGAACTGACTGATTTCCAGAGATAAGCTGCATTGATCGTACTTACATCGACTCATCTTAACATACTGCCAGTGACAAAATGACACAAATGTCCAAAGAGAAACAGAAAAGAAAAAATAATAATAATGTTTTACAGCCAGTATGCATTTCTGAACAGTTAACTTTTTTTAATTCACCCATCAGTATAAAAAAAGTTTTAGAAGCTGGTTAGGTGTTTAATTTTGTCGATATTTAACTTATTCAAATGCTGTACTGACTATCAGGTTAATTTAATAGATTATTTCAATAAACCCATAGCTCTCCATTGTTCCTCCACTGCACCGTGCAACAAACGTTTATGATGTGCCAACAGACACATCCTTACCAAAGGTCTTGTGGACATATGTGGCCTTTATTCCCATGAGATCGGGCAGCTGATCTATAATGACCTCTCGCTCCGCTCTTCGTTTGTGCACGCGCTCAATGCTCCGCCGTTGCCAGTCCGTCCAGTAGATGTAGTCACCCAGCATGCTGAACCCAAATATGTGAGGCAGGTTCTCCTCCACTAACACACGCCTGCCTGAGCCGTCCATTTCCATCACCTGACAGAACACAAACACTTTAAACCTCTAAACAGTAGATGAGTAGCACTCCTTTCATTTAAGAGAAAATGCTGTAAGGCTCATGCTGAACAGATCTTACTGAAAACAGTGAGGAGCAGAGAAGCATTCAGTAGCTAAATGAATAATGAACACCATTAGATCTTTAACCAGTAAACAATGGATTAAAAAAAAACAAGAGCAAAACAAATGTTTTGACACTCATCTTTCTAAATGTAAGACGAGAAAATAAGAGCACATTTAGGATGAGAGAAACAAAACGTGAAAGTCTTTGTGGAAAGTTGGCAAAACTACCAGCCAGCAATAATGAGAAGCAGCAGGGGACACACAAGGTGACTAGACCACACACCTCTACACACTCTTACATTTGATGAGTGTGCGTGTGTGAGGAAGAACACAGTTTTTTCAACATGGAAGCTAATTTTCTTGTAAACATTCACTGAGCACCCGAGTCCAAACACAATTCCAACTTCCCACTGAAAGAGGAAATACAACATTCCAGCACCTGGACAACATTAAAATAATGAGATGTGAGAAATTGCAGACCATTACACCTGTTTACAAGGAGATCAAACTGAGCAGGTCAATGGAGTGATGCAGTCAGATTCAAACTTCAGCAGAATTCCACAACTCCTACTCTCCTTTGTACCAGTGCCAGAATTCCAGACCTCAGAAATACTACACTTCCTGACATTCCAGCATGTTTATTTCTGACTCACTGTCTCAACGGATCTGCAAAATGCTGAAATTCTTGCAAATGTATATAACATAGCTCCTCTATTTAAAAGCTATACTCAAATAGGTAATAAACACACTCTACACTCCAAGATAAAACCTGTGTTGTTGCCAATCCAACATTTGTCCTCACTCCACCTCATTTTTTTCTCAGAAACAAATATTCCAGAACACACAAACCTTTTCCTCCAAACACACACACACGCACATCTAAAATGAAATTTCCATCTTCAGCGTTACGACCTCAGCTGAAAGGTCTCTGCTGGTTTGGGAGCTGTGACCGCAGTGTGGTGCGGCTTTCAGATTCTGGGGCTATTCTAAACAGTGCTGACCGCAGCTGGAGTGGAGGCCACAATCAGAACCAGATGTGGGCTGAAACCACAGAACAGTGCCTCACGGATCATACCCAAGCCACCCCCTCCACCAAACACCACGGTTTCACAGATTGACCGAATGCAGCCTGGTGCAGATGAGGCGGATCAGTGGGCAGTCACATCCACACCGATTCAATAAAGATGGAACACTGGAGGAATGAATGAAAGTTCCTGAAATCTCATTTTACTGAAATTTCATTTTACACAATTACCAGAAAATCAGGCGCTCTGGAGGACTTTCTGTTTCTGAATGCTTTAGAACATCTCTCTGAACATCGCTACTGGAGTGTTTAGCTGATTCATGAAGTTTGGCGGAGCTCTGTAGCTTTAGAGGCCCACAAGTTCAAATTAGGGATGTGTTTTGGGGAAGAACTATAAACGTATATGTCCTCTGTATGTGAACAGCCACTTAGCAAAAATTAACGTGTCCAGTTTAATTCGTTTAAATTTATAATAGTGATTAACTTTAGTTAAATGAGCAGTGAATTCAACAGTCCATTATTCTGTTTTGGTAAGAAACACAAAATCACTGGTATTCATCACTGAAACTGTTGTTCTGACTCTCAAATACAGATAAATCATATGGACTCACTTTAAAAAGTGGCAACAGGAGCTCTGTGACACAGAAAAGCCCCTACATGTGAGGTCATGACCTTACCAAGCTGGTGGCCTTCCATGTACATCCGTCTGTCCAGTTCATCTGAACGTGGTTCTATTGATCACGTTTCTGAGCTCCGGGATTTTTCTTAACCCAGTGAGGAGGAACATTCATCCAGACTGATACTAATGGCTGCTGTGTTTGTGCTGGCACTTAAAGCACAAGAGTACATATTCCCTGCTGTAATCACCTCTCATACTTCAATGTGTCCGAGAGGCTCATCTGTGGGATCAACACCTCAGATGAACTTTAAAAATTTAAGACAAAAGCAGATTTTTTGTCTGGCAGCTGTTTAGCCTCCCAACAGGATTAAAAAAAAACTCCTCTAAAAGCCATATGGAGAATGTGAGGCCTAACATGAGCTCAGCTCAACACCAGATCACTGTCTAAACCCCTGCAGACACAACACACATCCTGAATGCTCCCTAATGGAGAAACTAAAGATCAGAGCTCCTCAAGAACTGATAAGTTGAGACATTTAAATTGTGCTGTGCTCAATTTCATGTTGTTTTAAATTTGAATGATTTTCTTTTGTTTGCAACACATAATGATTTTGTAAAGCATGTTTGAGCTACTGGTTTCCAAATAGTGAAACTGGCCAGTGATTTAATGATTAAGTTACTAAAATTGACAAAAAAAAAAAATACAACCTATGTGCTCTGTTTATATTCTTTTGAAGTCATTCCAGATACAGGCGCAAATTACTAACCATCTTCTGGAAGTCATACAGAAGCAACAATGATAGTAAAAGACAACAATTTTCATTCTTGTGTGAGCTGTTAGTTTACAGCAGGTCTATTCCACTGCTCAGTAACACCCCCACCCACACACACAGAGCTATATTCTACCATAAAGCTGGCACTCGTGTGTGGGTGTGTTGTTGTTGTTGTTGTGTTGTGCATGCTGTTAGTGTTCGCTCTCTCAACATGAAGAAGCGCTGTTGCGCACACACACACACAATCACGCACAGTATCTGTCGGTGTGATTATTAGAGGTTTCGATTCTCCTCTGTGGTGGCGGCTAAAGAGACTGAACGTGTAAGTAAGAGCAGACGCTCAGACTGATAAATGACACAAGATAACATGATGCTGAGTTTACTGCTGTGAGGCTGCATGTCCCATCACACTCAACAAGACACAAACAACATGAGTTCAAACTCAAGTGACCTTAAAAACAGCAGAACTGATCACAGCAGTGCTGGGCGGCAAGAGTATCTGCTATCATTTCTGCTTAAAATTAACATCTCAAATAACCAGGTGTTAAAACTTATTAAAGGCTTATTTGACTATTTACTGACTTCATTTAAAGTAAGAGGCACAAATAAGACATTGTGGGCAGCTTTACACTGCAAGGTAACGAGTCAAAACCGAGAGTTCAGACTGAGGTTAATGTACTACCACAATACTTAATACTATATTAGTGCACTGAGTTGCTACATTCCTCAGAAAGCGTTGAGTGTAACAAACACCACAATTCTCTCTTCTCTCTTCAATTCTTTATTGCGGTTTTTGCAATAAATTGCTGTAATACTGGCCAGCCCTGATGGCAGCTACAGGACACCATGGTGTTGAAGAAACACGACAGTATCAGCCAAACAAACATCATTCCATCTCACCTCAATGACGTCTGTCTTGGCATCTCCCCAGTAAATCTTTCTCTCTGTATAGTCGAGGGCCAGTCCATTGGGCCACCCTAATGATGTGTTGACCAGCACCAGTCTGTCTGTACCATCCAGAGCAGCTCTCTCAATCTTTGGCCCTTCACCCCAGTCAGTCCAGTACATGTACCTGCAGTGTGAGAGAACAAAACCATTAACAAGTGTCAATGGTGCTTGAACGGCATAATAGAATAAGTCTGTACGCTAAAACATTGAACTGAATTCATCTCAGAACTTTAATGCTAGGAACATCAAACAATCCAATGATGTCATCTTATAACAAATTCCAGCCAACAATGCAAGTGCACACTCAAAATGACATCATCAGGTGAAGCGGCAGCAGTGCAGCACAAATGTGACCATTGCTCCTCTTTAGCTCACTGTACCCAAAGAAATAGTTGCCTAGCATCCGACTAGTCAGCAGTTAATGTAGTACACATTCATGCTTGAAAACAGCACATTGGATTTTAAAAAAACACTACCCCATTGAAACTAATGTAAATAAAATAAATAAATAAAAACTTGTCAACTCTAACTTTGAGGTGAGAGAGAAGGTCTCACCCTGCGACGGGATCCAGCACGATGGCTCTGGGCTCATCCAGATCCTCTGATATCAGGATCTTTCTCATGGTACCATTCAGCCGGGTCACCTCGATCCGGTCTGTGCCGGTATCGGTCCAGTAAAGATTTCGTGCAATCCAGTCAACTGCAATCCCATCTGGGTGGTCTACCTGTGATGTCACAACAAACTGAGTTTCGCTTCCATCCAGATATGATCTGCGAATCGCTCTGACATCATCATCTGTCCAGTACACATATCCCTCCACAGGGTCGTAGTCAATAGCGATGGCGTGACGAATGTCATCAGTCTGAAGCACAACATCCGTGAAGTCGGGGGTGTCAAGAGATATTTTGCGCAGGTCTGTGCGCCGAGCCAACAGGAGAAGCTGTGTGGCACCTGGGGAGAGGTGAAAGGTCACATTCAGAGGTCAAGCTCAGTTTCATATCAATAAATTAGTCAGTCACTTATGGAATTTCACACTTATTGACAATAAAGCAAATAAATCCAGCACAGTGTACTTCATACATTAAGAAGTACTAAAGACACTGTAAAACAGGCGAGATATTAAAATGCAAAGTATTTATACATCATAATATTGTACTGCCTATAACATACACTGATTTTAAAAAACACTGCATTACAATGAGGAACTAATATATCAGCAGAGAAAATAAACTAGTGAAACTTCTGTACTCATGTCAGTAGAGAGGATTTGGGTTAAAGTTGATTCATTGTCATGAAAATAACCTCAAAATGCAAAAACAAACGAAAATAGCCTAAAGAGGCTTTATTTAGGAAATTTCTTGTTTTTGTACTAGAATGTGATTCCTCAAAGGTGCTAAAATGTAGAACAAACTTGTTTGAAACACACCAGAGACTCTTTCCGATTGACTCCCTCAAACAGAGTGTGCTGATTCAGAACAAGGAGGGGCAAAAAAAGGTCTTAAAAATGAGTGTCTTTCACCCAAACATTCAAATCCTGCTGTGAAACACTGAACACTTATCCAAGCTCTGTAAACTGCTGCCTACAATGGCTATGATTAGGCAGAAAGCAGAGATGCAGTTCTCCTGTGCTCAGATTTCTCTGATTGAAGGAATAAGGCAGTGTGAGGTGAAGAACAAGAGGTTTACAGATCACACAAACGTTCCAGATGAATCACATTACCATAACAACCACTGGACAGATCCCCGCTTGGTAAATCGCATGTCAACAGGAGAGAGAATTACAGTCTGGAATTCGGAGCTTTCATGCATTTTTAGTAACATGCAGAACATAACATTTCTGATTAATCAAGAAATAATCAATAATCAAATTGGATTAAATCATCTCATGTCCTGCTCTGTTTTTGGGTATTTTTTGCATTTATTGGACGGGACAAGACAGACAGAAAGTGACATGGAAGGAGAGATGGGAAGAGATCAGGAATTGGGGTCATAGTGATATGTTTACATACTGTTCAAAACACACAACTGTTATTTGCTCTTGTGTGTGTTTAGATAGAAGAAATTAAATAGATAAACTACTGCAAGTTTTAAATAAACAAAAACATGTTTTTGAAACCTGTTGTGTTACTGAGGGTGGATGTGTTTTTCTCACCATCTCTGCAGGTCTTGTTGTCCTCCAGCAGCTGGACTCCAGTTGGACAGGCACACTGGTAATATGGTTTAACTGGTGACAGCAGACACAGCTGTGAACATCCTCCGTTCTTCAGTGAGCAAGGACTCAGCACTTCTGTCACACACACATGCAAGATTAGAACAGGAAGCAGATTGAGGTAAAAAAAAAATCTTACATTTAAAAAATAGTAATATTTCATGGTGTAATCATGTTCATAAGCTTTTCAAGTTCACACAACTGAGTCAGTTCATTCAGATTGCTGCAAAGCAGCTTTACAGAAAATGCATTGCAGAACAAACATTAGAAAAGAAAAAAGAGTAACATTAACATTAGAAAACCAGAAAATAATTAAATATATAGAATCTAATAACCCTAACCTCTGTGACCTCACACATTAAAGCATTTGACAGATCTAAGAACAGATAGCCATGAAACGTCCAGATACCTGAATGCGCCAGAGCCCACAGAAACAGAAATAATAAGTGAAAAACAAAGGACGGGAGAGAGACAGACTGAAGAGTGTCTGGTTGGAAGATTCTGCAGCACTATGAGAAATTCTCTGAATTCAATCAGCACACAGAACACAACCTCCATTGTGTGTCATAATCACTGTAGAGGCTCTTAGCCAGCAGCCCATGAGCTCTGTGTAATGTTTTAGGAAACTGCTCAAAAAGCACCATGGGAAATTAAAAGACTGACTGCAGGATTCTGCAAGAGCTCCAAAGTAAACAGTAGAATTGGTCTCACCTCACCAATGTCACATGAAGCAATACTTCACCCAAAACTGTAAATGATATCATTACTGCCTGCATGTCATTTCAAACCTGCATGACTTTATTTGTGGAGCACAGATGTTTAGAAGAATGTTCACACTTGTACAGAAAAAGGCCTTCAGTCACAAATACATCAAAACAGACAGACATCTTGAAAATCTCTTCCTTAAAAACATACTCTCACTTCGATTCAAACTCCTGTCACATGACATATAAAGACCAATGGTGTTCACAATCACATCTAATGCAGCGCAACTGTGTATTTATATATAACTGTGAAATAGATCTGACAATTTTTTGAGAATCTGGACTACTTGCATTTTGCTTGATTTTTCATAAGCAGCTGTGCAGTAAAAATTATGTCGACTTTCATTGTACGAAAACAGCATTTCAAACATTCTTCTTCTGTGTTTGACAAGATAGTCAGGCATGTTTGGAACAACAAGAGGGTGAGGAAATGGCAAGTTTCACCTTAAAATACTTGCCAGACTGTTAGATGTGCTTGGACAGACACAACTCCACACACACACAAACTCTTGAGGTCTCTTACCCATCGGCTGTCTCTTCTGGTTGAAGACGTGGATATCCATTGGAGAAAAGATGTTGGTGTGGATTTCTTGACTGTTCTCTCCTGTGTGTTTGTGGCAGGAGTGTATGGAGTGTGTATTCCAGTCGGTCCAGAACAGAGTGTCTTCATACAGCGTCAGAGCAAACGGGTGAGGTAAGGAACCTTTCACCACAACCTGCCTGTGAATGTGCAACCAAACCACGTAACCAAACCAAGCTGACAGTCTGGAGGTATCTGACTAAAAACATTGAGTGAACTCTTACCTTCCAGAACCATCCAGGTTTGAGCAGTGAATAGAATTAAACTTTGCATCAGCCCAGTAGAGTTTCTCCTGGCCATAGTCGATGGTGAGTCCATTGGGCCAGTAGATTTCAGTGTCAATGATAACAGACCGATGACTTCCATCCATCCCAGCCCGTTCAATCTTTGGAATTTCACCCCAGTCTGTCCAGTACATGTACCTGCCAGAAAGATGGTACAGAGCGACTTTCAATGGACATCCCAAATTGCGTGCCATTGTGTGCAGGCAGAAACAGATCAGGACTCGAAACCAACAGCAACACTTATTTATGAAAATGGTTTAATGGACGTAACACAAAGAAGATAGAGGTCCTTCTTTCAAAAACAATCAGAGGAACAACTGATAAGAAAAGAACACAGACATCTTTGGATGTAAACTTCAAGTACACAAACTATTTCACTGTGTAGTTTGTTTAGTTTCATCATAACATTAGACAAATTTTAGATCAATGAACAACCAGCATGCTCCAAATTAACAAATACACCAACAAGGAAATTATGTCATTGGTTAAAACCTGAGATTATTAAACCAAGACTGAGAACTACCTCAAGCAGAAGAAAATTAATTAAAACACATCTGTACTATCTGCAGGAAATAGCAAGCTTTGACCTTGCAGATGAGGAGCTGTGTGGAGGGCAGCAAAGGTCAAACTGAGGTTGAGCTGTAGAGAGATTTGTTTCTCTGAACACACTCACAGATATATGTAGATATTAACAGTTGCCATGCTACATAAATGCATTTATAAAGAGAGCAGAGATCTGTGAGGAGCTCTGATGACCAACCAGCTCAAATCTAACAAATAAAAAGCTCAGAGATTCTTCTACATATTTCAAAGAAATTCTATCAGTGCACAGGAATGTTACAAACCTTAGTTAATGACCTTAAACCAATAACTAAGGCATGTCAACAGACTGTATCACACAAACAAACAAACAAACCCCTCAGTAGTGTGAGTTTCGCCTTCCTGTGACATGTGCGTGAGTAAAGCAACCGGCCAATGAAGATACCATGAGCCCATCCCTGCTGAAGACAGGCCCAGACACAACTCTGTGTGTGTGTGTGTGTGTGTGTGTGTGTGTGTGTGTGTGTGAAGGAGGTGACTCATCTTTCTCTCACACACACAGACACACACACACTCAGCCCTCACATAAACAGGGGCAGGACTTCACATGAATACCTTTCACTCTGGTGTGAATGTCTGAGATTTGTTGTTTGGACAGCTGCAGCTCACAGCCCATCAGCATCAGAGCAGAGTGATGCGTTTCCTTGTGTCGTTACCTTCACAGCCCCAAACCACAGCAAACACCTGCTGTCCACACACAGCCCTGTTCACCAGGACATGAAGTCTAGAAGCTGCAGATGAGAGCTGGGAGGTAAAAAACAGATGAGGAAACAGAACCTTTAATGAGACCAATCACCTGCCTTTTAAAATGAGTGACATCAGCACAGTTGTGCTGGGCTCACGGCACACATGCATCATCTGTTTCTGATAAAGAACATCAAACAACCACAGCAGCATTTATAGGGTCTTCACACAGTCTTCACAACTGCCTGCATCACGTGATGCAACTTCTGACTTGTCAATCAAATATGTCATGTCAAACAGACAACACAAAATGACCTCAGATCAGATTTGGCCAGTTCTGTCTTTATGTTCAGAAGAAATAGTAAAAAACTGCGGTTTAAACTGGAATACAGTTGAACTGGGGAAACAGAAAGAGTTTAGCTCTGTTTCAGACTCTAAGCAGCTGCCTCTGTCTATATAGGCAGTGTCCTAATCACCATTAAACCTGAGTAGTTTTAGAGACAGATTTAGTTTCGACATGGGCAGCAATTTCCTCCACCCTCCACCTGGCTCTTACCCAGACCAGAAGAACACTTATGTAAGAATGCTGTTCATTGACTTCAGCTCAGCATTCAACACAATAATCCCACAACAGCTCATTAATAAATTACACCTGCTGGGCCTTAACAACTCTCTCTGTAACTGGATTCTGGACTTCTTAACTGAAAAACCCCAGTCAGTCCGTGTTGGCCACAACACCTCGAGCACTACCACACTGAGCACAGGTGCCCCACAAGGCTGTGTGCTCAGCCCGCTGCTCTTCACACTGCTGACCCACGACTGCACTGCCAAGTTCAGCTCCAACCACATCATCAAGTTCGCTGATGACACAACGGTGGTAGGTCTCATCAGCAACAACGATGAAACGCACTACAGAGAGGAAGTGGCACAGCTAGCGGCATGGTGTGGCGCGAACAACCTGTCCCTCAATGTGGAGAAGACAAAGGAGGTTGTGATGGACCTCAGGAGAAACTCCACTGACCACCCCCCACTGACCATCGACAGCTTGACTGTGGAGAGAGTCAGCAGCACTAAATTCCTGGGGGTGCACATCACAGAGGATCTCACCTGGACCACCAACACCACGTCACTCTCCAAAAAGGCACAACAGCGCCTACACTTTCTCCGCCGGCTGAAAAGAGCAAGTCTCCCTCCACCAATCCTCACCATGTTCTACAGGGGAACCATTGAGAAGGTGCTGACCAGCTGCATCACTGTCTGGTATGGGAACTGCAGCGCCGCAGACCGCAAGACCCTCCAGCGGACAGTGAACACAGCTGCAAAGATCATCGGTGCCCCTCTCCCCTCCATCCTGGACATTTTCCTTTCACGATGCTCCAACAAAGCCACCAGCATCGTAAAGGACCCCACCCATCCCTCACACAGTCTCTTCCAGCTCCTGCCGTCAGGAAAACGGTACCGGAGCATCAGAGCCCGCACTGCCAGACTGCTCAACAGCTTTTTCCCCCAGGCTGTGAGAGCCCTGAACTCAAGCACGGCCCCCCTCTGAAAAACCTCATACCTCTTAAATATATATATATATATATATTTTTTTTATTTCTCCCTTGTGCAATTCTGAGTGTGCTACACACAGGTGAGTAGGCCGCACAGACCACCTGCAGTAACACACTCTCCTCTATGTGCACTAGACACTTTTTACAACTGGGGGTACATAATCCCACAAAAAGACTCATGTATGTTTACAAGCCCATGCACTACAGATCATCTTGTACTGTTCTCCAGCCAGGAACAGTGCTTGACTTTCTTTTTCCTTGTGCAATATTTATGTGGAACATTTGTATCGTTTGTATTTAATAGTTTATGTATAGGCAACTTTATATATAGTATATTTATAATCTAATTCTGTTAGTATTTGTGTTTAGATTTATACTGTTTCACGTCATTGTTGTATGTCTGTATTTATGTAGCACCGTGGTCCTGTGAGGCACGACATTTCGTTCCACTGTATGTCCCCACATATAGCGGAATGACAATAAAGCTCAACTTGACTTGACTTGACTTGACTTGACTTGACTTGACTTCTGCAGCACACAATAACAATATAAGGGACTTATATCACAGTCCATTCTGAGACATTAGCATGTGGCCAAAGTTAAAACCCAAACAGCACCCAGATCATTTATAAATGTAAGCGATAGACAGCAAATGAGAACCATTGACCACCTGCTAACCCTAAAACACGCTACACCAGACACTGTGTGTGTGTACACCTGCTAACCCTAAAACACGCTACAAAAGACACTGTGTAAACACAGGAGTAAACACAGGAGTAAACATGCCATTGACTACATTACATGGACAACAACATTCTGATATTAACCCAATTAAGACAATACACTGATTAAAAACTATCATGTAAACAGCGATTTCTGACTACCTTAACCCAACTGAAATCACACTTGAAGCACAAACTGAATTAAGACGTGGCGCATTCCCATTTTAGTCGCATTATTAAATTGTGTTATATTATGTACACACATTAATCACACTATATTAATGTTGAGTTTTCACTGCATTGTGGTATCATAAAGAAATTCTGGAGGGAACGCCGGATGGTGTGACATGATGCGTGTCGATAATTGGTCAGTGTTCTATAACATGTAAAATGGGAACATGAAAGGAATTCTAAAAGCAGCTCATGTAAACATCTAAATCAGAATATGGTCAAAAACTAGATTACTGCTGTCCATGTAAACAGAGTCACTGACAGACATACACACACAGACTGGATAAATTAATAATTAATTACGTCATACTGACAACAGAGAGAGACAATTTAACAGTGTCTGATTTAAACTTCAGTTGTAAAAACTGCTGTTAAAATTCAAGCACTGCCTCAAAACAGCCGCCCTCATAAAACCTAATCTTAGGGAAAAACATGGTTAGAACTGGGGAGTAAGGCTAGACTTAGTAGTGCGTCTGTGATTTCACCAGTAAACAACAGCATCTTGTGCCATGTAAAATATCACTGAAACATGTCTGTGATAATGAAACAGGGTTAACATCCAAACTAGTGGTTTCTTTTCTTCTGTAACAAGGGTTAAAAAACAGATCACTACACTGTTTCTGAAAAACAAGCTAATGTCCTAAATAACTGCAATATAAACTACATAATATAATGATAGCAAATTAAACAGAAACAAAATTACCTAATTTAATTAATGCAAAATATTTGCATTTATGTTTTATTAAACGAAATACTTATATTTACTATTTACTATATTTACTCAAACTTATGGAGTGTGTAAATGGATGAGAAATGACTGCCTCTGTTAACTGTCTGATAATCTAAGCATGACCGAATATCAGCACACCACTTCAACTTAACCGTACAGTAAAGTGTAACAGAGTTGATGACAAACTCTGAGCTTGAGCTGCTCGATTATGACAAAAATCATAATATAATTCATAATGTATGAAAATATGCAAATCCTAAAACTGCAATCAGGAACATTTGACACGATTACTCACTGACTTTGGAAAAATGTATGTACTGAATTGATAAATGAATAAACAAAGATTAACACGATTACTCACTGACCTCAAAAACATGTATTTATTAAATAAAAAACAAAGTCTTTTTAAAAAATGAATTCAACTGAAAAATAAATAAAAAATAGATTTATAACAAAGAAACTGGAGAATCCTTGTGAAATGGAATTTGGTACAATAATCATTTTACTTCGATTATTTTGTTTTTGTAATCACTGGAAGCCATAATTGAAATTGAAAATCATTTATGATTAATTGCACAGTCCTACTCTGAACTGTTGACAGACACCCAAGAACTGGTCTAAAATATGAGGATTACTGTATGAATTCAAAACCAAAGTAATTTGCCATCAGTGCAACAGAGATCAGATGTATGTCTTCACAATCAGAGAGAATGGCATCTCGTTCATTTAAATCGAAGTGAAGAGTTCATGGGGGAGGGGCTCCTGGATTGACAAGCTAATAGAGCCTCTTGTGGGGGTTACAGCAAGTGCAGGTCATCTCTGATTAACGTCTGATCGCTCTCACTGCTCTATTACAGATAACCATCAAACAGAAGTATTCCCCTTCAGTGTGCAACTCATCCTGCACTGTTAGTGCTACAGACATAAACCATCTTCAAATCATGAAGATGGACGAAGAAGGGTGTGCTGTTACTAAGAGATCAGCCTAACAGATGATGAAACATCTCATGAACTTTCACTTAAAAAGGGGACCAAGCCATGGCTAGAGAGCAGAATACTATAATTGGGAGTGCCTAGCAACCACCCTGGCAACGATTCACCCTGGCAATGTTAGTAATCACAAACCAACAAGCACTTTATCTGTGCAGGCCTGCCAATGCTCTGAGTTAACTTTGTGATACCAAAGGTATCTTCTGCTTGACTTCACAGCACTCTACAACAAGGTTCTACCTAAAATGACCCAGAAACCCTTAATACAATTGTATTGGATTACAATGCTTTAGAGCCAGAGCTGAAATTAAAAGCTCAATGCTATGATTGTTCTGTGCTTCAACTCAACAAGCATTTATCCCAAAAAGTGCCTAATGTCAATTCTGCAAGGGTCCACTCAGGTTCCCTGAAATGTTTAATGAACACTTGGTGTAATGTCTGCAGTTCTCAAACAGCAAGTTTAGATTTGTTCCTTATTGTCCTCTATAGCAACAACCCAGAAAACTCTCTCTTAAACGAATGCTAATTCTTACCATTCTGTGGCTCTAAACAAAAAACTGACCTGAGACGAATTACATTGACTATGAACTGTTTGTTTTCCACACGTGACTGACAAGTGCAGGGATTTCAGACTGAGTCAAATCCATTTACGGCCATACTGTCATTCCCTGTTGAAGCAAACTCAAATAACTAGCAGCCTGTTGAACATAAACATCCAGAAAACATGACAAAACATGTTACAGGTACTGCACCGAGCCCGGGTAACATGCTGCCTACACAGTCGAGTGCTGCACACTAAAATCAGAGAGATCTCCTACAAACACAATGACTACATCAGACAAACAAAAAGCCAAGGACCTTTTCCTTTATGTCTATTGCCAACTATTTCAATTCAATTTTATTTATATAGCACTTTTTACAGTCACACTGCTTCAAAGCAGCTTTACATATAATAAAAAAAATAATAATAAAACACAGAACAAATGTCATGTTCATGTTCAACAAAGAATACATGGTATTATTGCAAACAATGTGTGTGATATGTATATTAATAAGACTAATTAGGCATACTAGATTTATAGCAGGTTTATGAATAAAAGGTTGACTGAACAGATAAAACTACAAAGTCATTACGTAAGATATGCCGTTCCAGCTTACATAGCGATATATGATCTAAAACAATACAAAATAAAGAACAAAGTAAACAGAATAAACTTTCCTCAATCAATTTCCTTGACTCTTCCGTGACTTTTCCAGTTTATGATTACTAGATAAGGATGTTTACAAATATTTTATGGAAATGCCAGGACTCATTGAGAAAAGCAATTTTAAGCCAATAAACTACTTTAAAGCTCAGCTAGAAATGTTATATTTAGAAATTTGCATGTCTTTTAAAATGTAAAATACTTTCAAAATTCCGATATCTCCATAGGAACCTTGTCTTATTCTCCAACACCGTTGAAACTGGTGTTGACTTACCCTCGGCTGGGATCCAGAGCGATGGCTCTCGGCTGGTCCAGATCTTGCCAGAATAAAACTTTTCGGAAAGTTCCATCCAGCTCTGCCACTTCTATCCGATTAGTCTCCGAATCTGTCCAGTAAAGCTTATTCCCCAACCAGTCACACGCCAAGCCGTCAGGAGAGGCCAGACTGGACACTACAGTATTTTGCACCCCACTGGGTCCTGACCCATTAAACACTGTTCGTTTAATGGCCTCCTCGCTCACATCGCTCCAGTATATCAGTCCCTGCGTATAAAGAAAATCCACAGCGGCTGCGTCCTCCAAACCGCTGATGACCACGGTGGCATTCGCCCAATCGTGACCTGCGTCTACCAGCCGCAGATCTCGACGGTTTGCGTACAGGAGCAATGGCAGGCCTGAAGGAGGAGAAATCATGTACAGGTTAGGTCACTTTACAAATATTAAATATATTATAATAATATTGTGGGTAATATTGGTCATTGCACGAATGCTTTTTAAGAAAAACATGAGAATCCATTATGGTTTATTTGTGTGATAGTGATGAGGGCTAGTGCATGAGTGACCTCAGCTGTGTGTGTGTGTGTTCTGCAGGAATCTGGCACCCCATCAAACCCCAGTTTAACACATCTACCACAAAACATCAGCACGTTACTATCAAGCAACCTTCTTGCTTCAAGCTGACTGCCTGTTTTTTTTTTTTAATGGGGAATTTCCTTTTCCAAATATTTAAAAGCTTGCAGAACTTCAGGTTAACTCACTCCAGCCAGTGCCAGACTCCTGCTCCACTGAGCCAAGAGCAAAGAGAAGGAATACTGGGCTTCTTGGACACTTAATATTTGGCACCAGATCATGTACATCTCTTTGCTAGTTGCTAGTTTTTGTTTTCCTCTAACTATTGGCAGACATCTGTTAAATGAAGCAGTGCTTTAAAAGTATTTGTATCTGGCCAAACGTGATATACCTCTTATGGTCTCCAAAGACACAAAGAGACGTCTAAAACTCAAACAAAACATTCACAGGTCACAGTCTGCGATCCAGACACTCACCAACAAAGAAACCCCTAACCCTAACCCTAACCCTAACCCTGGAAATGAACGCTGAATGAATGCTGTTCTGAAAGCAAACAAAACAATTTAGACTACAATAAGACATTACTGAAAACATCTAAACAGAGACGAGTTCAACAACACAACAGCACTGACTCGTATACCCACAACACAACACAACACAACAGCACTGACTCGTATACCCACAACACAACACAACAGCACTGACTCGTATACCCACAACACAACACAACACAACAGCACTGACTCGTATACCCACAACACAACACAACACAACAGCACTGACTCGTATACCCACAACACAACACAACACAACAGCACTGACTCGTATACCCACAACACAACACAACACAACAGCACTGACTCGTATACCCACAACACAACACAACACAACAGCACTGACTCGTATACCCACAACACAACACAACACAACTGACTCGGTATACCCACAACACAACACAACACAACAGCACTGACTCGTATACCCACAACACAACACAACAGCACTGACTCGTATACCCACAACACAACACAACACAACACAACAGCACTGACTCGTATACCCACAACACAACACAACACAACAGCACTGACTCGTATACCCACAACACAACACAACACAACACAACAGCACTGACTCGTATACCCACAACACAACACAACAACACAACAGCACTGACTCGTATACCCACAACACAACACAACACAACAGCACTGACTCGTATACCCACAACACAACACAACACAACAGCACTGACTCGTATACCCACAACACTACACTACACAACAGCACTGACTCATATACCCACAACACAACACAACAGCACTGACTCGTATACCCACAACACAACACAACAGCACTGATTCGTATACCCACAACACAACACTACACAACAGCACTGATTCGTATACCCACAACACAACACAACACTACACAACAGCACTGATTCGTATACCCACAACACAACACAACACTACACAACAGCACTGATTCGTATACCCACAACACAACACTACACAACAGCACTGATTCGTATACCCACAACACAACACAACACAACACTACACAACAGCACTGATTCGTATACCCACAACACAACACAACACAACACTACACAACAGCACTGATTCGTATACCCACAACACAACACCACACTACACAACAGCACTGATTCATATACCCACAACACCACACTACACAACAGCACTGATTCATATACCCACAACACCACACTACACAACAGCACTGATTCATATACCCACAACACCACACTACACAACAGCACTGATTCATATACCCACAACACCACACTACACAACAGCACTGATTCATATACCCACAACACCACACTACACAACAGCACTGATTCATATACCCACAACACCACACAACACAACAGCACTGACTCATATACCCACAACACAACACTACACAACAGCACTGACTCATATACCCACAACACAACACTACACAACAGCACTGACTCATATACCCACAACACAACACTACACAACAGCACTGATTCATATACCCACAACACAACACAACACAACACAACAGCACTGATTCATATACCCACAACACAACACAACACAACACAACAGCACTGATTCATATACCCACAACACAACACAACAGCACTGATTCATATACCCACAACACAACACAACACTACACAACAGCACTGATTCATATACCCACAACACAACACAACACTACACAACAGCACTGATTCATATACCCACAACACAACACAACACTACACAACAGCACTGATTCATATACCCACAACACAACACAACACTACACAACAGCACTGATTCATATACCCACAACACAACACTACACAACAGCACTGATTCATATACCCACAACACAACACTACACAACAGCACTGATTCATATACCCACAACACAACACAACACTACACAACAGCACTGATTCATATACCCACAACACAACACTACACAACAGCACTGATTCATATACCCACAACACAACACAACACTACACAACAGCACTGATTCATATACCCACAACACAACACAACACTACACAACAGCACTGATTCATATACCCACAACACAACACAACACTACACAACAGCACTGATTCATATACCCACAACACAACACAACACTACACAACAGCACTGATTCATATACCCACAACACAACACAACACTACACAACAGCACTGATTCATATACCCACAACACAACACAACACTACACAACAGCACTGATTCATATACCCACAACACAACACAACACTACACAACAGCACTGATTCATATACCCACAACACAACACAACACTACACAACAGCACTGATTCATATACCCACAACACAACACAACACTACACAACAGCACTGATTCATATACCCACAACACAACACAACACAACACAACAGCACTGATTCATATACCCACAACACAACACTACACTACACAACAGCACTGATTCATATACCCACAACACAACACTACACTACAGCACTGATTCATATACCCACAACACAACACTACACTACAGCACTGATTCATATACCCACAACACAACAGCACTGACTCATATACCCACAACACAACAGCACTGACTCATATACCCACAACACTACACTGCACAACAGCACTGATTCATATACCCACAACACTACACTGCACAACAGCACTGATTCATATACCCACAACACAACACTGCACAACAGCACTGACTCATATACCCACAACACTACACTGCACAACAGCACTGATTCATATACCCACAACACAACACTGCACAACAGCACTGACTCATATACCCACAACACAACAGCACTGACTCATATACCCACAACACAACACTACACAACAGCACTGACTCATATACCCACAACCTACACTACACAACAGCACTGACTCATATACCCACAACACAACACACACAACAGCACTGACTCATATACCCACAACACAACACTACACAACAGCACTGATTCATATACCCACAACACAACACTACACAACAGCACTGACTCATATACCCACAACACAACACTACACAACAGCACTGACTCATATACCCACAACACAACACTACACAACAGCACTGACTCATATACCCACAACACAACACTACACTACAGCACTGATTCATATACCCACAACACTACACAACACAACAGCACTGACTCATATACCCACAACACTACACTACACAACAGCACTGACTCATATACCCACAACACAACACTACACAACAGCACTGACTCATATACCCACAACACAACACTACACAACAGCACTGACTCATATACCCACAACACAACACTACACTACAGCACTGATTCATATACCCACAACACTACACAACACAACAGCACTGACTCATATACCCACAACACAACACTACACAACAGCACTGACTCATATACCCACAACACTACACTACACAACAGCACTGATTCATATACCCACAACACAACACTACACAACAGCACTGACTCATATACCCACAACACAACACTACACAACAGCACTGACTCATATACCCACAACACAACACTACACAACAGCACTGACTCATATACCCACAACACAACACTACACTACAGCACTGATTCATATACCCACAACACTACACAACACAACAGCACTGACTCATATACCCACAACACAACACTACACAACAGCACTGATTCATATACCCACAACACAACACTACACTACAGCACTGATTCATATACCCACAACACTACACAACACAACAGCACTGACTCATATACCCACAACACAACACTACACAACAGCACTGACTCATATACCCACAACACTACACTACACAACAGCACTGATTCATATACCCACAACACTACACTACACTACACTACACTACACTACACTACATCATTCACACACGCACGCATGTCTGATTCCGCCTCCATTACATCAACATGATTCGGAGTAAAACGGAAAACTCACTTCGTATCTGCAGACACAAAGTACACAGTAACAGGCTCTGTAGTACGGCACCCATCTTCAACGCTCAGCCGCGCCGCTTCGCTCGCATCGCTCCGGCTGCGCGCGTCTGTGATTCGGATTCTTCGCTTCGATTCTTCGTTGCAGCTTTTCATCGATTTGATTGTTTCGGTCGTTCAGTGTGACCGCGACACTTTCCGTCTGTCTGTCCGTCTCCTTCCGCTCACAGGAAAACTGCCCGAGCGCTTCCCGGCCCTCCCCCCGCCTCTCTCTCTACGATCGCTCCTCTATTGTTGTATTTCATCGCACGCGTCGCACTCTCTGTATCCGATCACAGTGTGGCGGAGACGCAGAGCAAACGGTCTGATATTGGAAATGAGACGCGTGCGAGCGTCGCGGACGCGTGCGTGACGGCAGGGAAACGCATCCGACGGGACTAGTTTTCTGACGCAGCGGCGTGCTGCGGCCCGCCGCACAAACAACGCGCGCGCGATGACTGATGAATGAAGCGGCGCGACAAACGCTTCACGTGTCGTGACTGTAATGATCCCAGCGCCGCATTTATTGTCATTACATTTATTTTATTTACATTGGTTCCCGTTTTGTCACTGTATTGTCAATGTTGTATACTGGTTAAGTAATAGTTTTAGATAATGAAAAACAGTTTTGTGTTTAGTTTATGATTGCTTCAACTTTATAAATACACAGTCTGTATATGACCTGAACAGACATTTAATTGAGATTTTGTGACGTTAATTACCTGTAGCTGCTTTCTTTTCAATATTTAATGTTTATCAGTATCACCCACATTTTATTTTTCAGAGATGTCAAATTTAATAACAAACCATTATAAATATATTTAAAAAGACTCGTTTTTATTTATTGCTAGAGAGATAATCACATCACCGTCAAATTGTAAACCACGGCTCACAAAAGATTTACCAATAACATATTGAAAATACCAAAGCAGTACAAGAGATAAAGAAACGTTATGAATTGGACAGATTTATGAAACGTGTCTGTGAATGTCTGCATGCGATTATTCAATGATCAATTCAACGATTGAGTGCTGCCACCGTGGGGTCGATAATTAAAATACATACATTGGAGAAAAACGCATAAATAAAAATCATGCCTAAATTACAAATGTTTCCCGCTCAGACAGATGCAGTCGCATCATTCGTACAATTGCAAACATGAAAATATGAACCAGTTATTTAAAATACTCTTGTGCCAGTCAAAAAAAGGTGCACAAATTAAAATGCATCCATCAGTGAGAGCTATAGTTCTGAATGTGTGACACAGCTGTGAAGACAGTGAAACCGTAAATGTAAATATATAAATATTGTGTAAATAAACACAATATCAGCCACACACACTGGATTACAGTCCGCTGACCATTCGTGACTAGTGTGGCAACAAGCACTTTATTCCAGAGCTCTGAAAAATGTGAAGTGACACTTACAAAAGAGCAGTTCAACAAAACTGAATCCCAATAGTGTTTACAAAGATGCATCTGAATGCCACTTCCCGATTAAAGTCACTGAAATATCCAAAGAAACACCTTACAGTAATGATGCTGTTCAAGATCTCACCCCTTCATTTTATAATTTGATTTGTCCTGAGTTCAATGTATTGCTTTTCATTTTGTGGTTTGACTTTTTATTCACCTCCTGTCCACAGATGAAACATCTACAGTGTTCAATGTCTGTGAAAATCAACCTATTTAAATGTTAACTTGTGTTCGCCCAATTAAGTGTTGATTGGATTGTCTCTGTTCATTTGTTGTCATTCTAAGTTGACTTTATTCTTTAAACTTCATAATGAAGATCATTGAGCTCCAGTCTTGTGTAGTGACGTCTGTCGAAGGATTCCATTGCCTTACGAGCCACCAAAGTCAGAATGAGAACCAGGAAGATTAATGTGATCACCACAATGGCCACCAGGCTGTTCCTCCACATCATCCGTGAGAAGCGAGGCTTCACTGGAGCAGAGCCCACCACAGCAGGCAGCAGAGGGTCTGGATCAATGGCCGTTTCCTTTGATTCGCCTTCAATTTCAAGCACAATTTGTTTTCTGGTTGGAGGTGCTGTTGTAGTGATATATGCTGTATATGCTGGTTTCTGTGTGGTAGTGTTGCTGATCAGTTGTGTAGGGGGAATTTTAGCTTTGCTGGGTTTGACTGAATGGGCTTCTGGTCCCCTCAGAGGCTTAATGGGTTTGTTGGGCCTGTTGGATTTGGCAGCAGGCCGTGCAGCGGGTCGTGTTTTAGTGATGGTGCTGGTGGTTTTTGTTGTTGCAGTAGGTTGTGTTGTGAACTGTGTGGTAACAGTTGTTGTAGCAATAGCTGTGGTGGTAGCAGGTATGGTTTCAACTATAATGGCCGCCTTTGACACAGTCTGTCTTTCCTCAGCACCCTCTGCAGATTTTGTGGTAGTGTTGGTAGTTGTTGGTGATGATGTAGTTGTAGTGAATGCTGTGGTTGTTGTAGTTGTGGTGGATGTTGTGGTTGTTCTTGGTGGTGGTGTGGTTGTGCTGGATGTGGTGGATGTTGTGGTGGTTGGTGTTGTGGTTGGTGATCTTGTTGTGGTTGTTGTCAGCTGTGGACTTAAATTGGTTGCAGGTTTAGCTGTTGCTCTTCCATTAACTTTAGTGGTTGGATGAATCAAACCTTAAGAAGAGAAAAAAATAAGCTAAAAGCTAGCCCATGACATGTACAAATTATAAATTACATTTGTCTAGGCTATAGAGATCTTCATCTGTCACTGTTTATCCCTTACTAAAATTAACCACGGTTTTACTACAAAAAAAAAACATGGTTACTGTAGTTAAACCAGGGTGACCACAAATTTACCATGTTTTGCTACAGCAACCATTGTTTAACCATGGTATTTGTAGTAAAACTGGTTATACAACTGGTAAGTAATCTGCAAAAAAAATGGTTAGTACACTTCTACTATAAGTAAACCATGTATCATATCGTAAGGGATGTCGCAGACCATGTGTCCACAAAGTGTTTGAGGCATTTTTCTGCATGTTGCTTGCATTTAAAGAGGAGTGTTTTTAAAAAAAAAACAGCAGCAGTGTGATGAGTGTGGATTACTCCACACTGAGCGGTGGTGCTGTCTCTGGTCACAGAGTTCAAAATGACACGGTGCTCGTTATTTTCCCCAATTGTCCAATCAAAGTGGAAGAGAGACAAATATCACAACGGCCAACTGCCACATACTAATTGTTCAACAACAGCAACATTGCTGGTCTCTTAAGATTCATGTCTGTACTAGATGATATCCCAGAACTACCACAATATTCTGTTAATATCTGATACACTGTCTGCAAAATCAGATTGTAGAAAACTTAAAGGAATTGCTACCGTAGTGGCGGCTATAACAAAACTCATTTAGCCATCTCATATTTTCAATTTATTTCAACATATCGAGTAGACATTTCCCATTGACGATGTGCTGGTAATTGTAGGTTTCTAATTCAATTAAGTTTCATTTGTATAGCGCTTTAAACAACATTGCATTGTTTTAAAGCAGCTTTAATGCAAACTAAACACAGAAAACAAAAATAAATTTAGGATTAAAGAAACTATACAAATAAAGTTCAGTATATACATAATATTGATCACAATATACAGCGTCTGGCCATGTCTGAATCAGTTTCTTACATCCAAACGCACTCAGGGGACATTTACACCACAGCGATATACTAAAAAAAAGGAAATGTTTTTCCTTTGTGTTTATAAAGGGTTCATGTACACACGCAGACATTGTCAAAATGATCCACATGGTTCACACGGATGACTAAAAACGCTGTATAATGCATGTCAGGTCAGTAGTTGGTGGTGTCGCTAGATAAACTGAACACACAATATGCATGTGCATAATGTCATCGGCTTTACAGATTTGGTGTTTTTGTTGTTTACATGAAAACAAAAGCAGTGTCATTTTCTTAAACAGAAGGGTTAGGGTGTATAATTCTCTGATACGCAACTAAAGCATGTCTGCTAAAATATTGTAGCACTGCTTTTGGACTTGCAGCCTTAAAAATGTTGCCGCTCGCTAAATCTTTTATTGCAGTTTCCATCTTCTGCTTTGTATCATTTTGACAGTTGCTCACCCCTGAAGATGTTGTAGGTGTTGACTCCAGTGCTGGCTGTCACGAGTGGACAGTCCTGCTCACTGGGACAGTGGAACAGGTAACAATTTTCCCTGCTGGACTCTTCTGGTGGTTTATACACCACCAGGTTACATTTCACACCTGTGGAAAATGTAGAAAAATTATACAGAGAAAAATGCAACGTGACATGCATCGTTTTAATAACTAATTCACACCAGGATGTATGTGATTTATTTTGCATTTTTTTAGAAAATCCACATCATTGACAGTCGACTGGAATGTGCATCTATATGTGTAGTTCTTGCTGGGTCAAACATTAGCACAGTTAGTCTACCTTGGCTCACATCTTCTGAGCAGCAGTTCAAGATGCAGTCTTTCTCTGATGGCCTCTCTCGGGGAGTCATCACAGCTCCCTTCTTAGTCAGCATCAAAGGAATGTTCACAGTGACATCTCGATGCTGTCGGGAGTAACACGTCTCTCTGCCCGGCTCTGATTTCCCAGCGCGGGTGTGCAGTAGGAGACACATGAGCAGCAGCCGGGCTGAAATGATGGACATGGCTCTGGAGATTAAAGGACACAGCAGGGAAGAGAGGGATCCTTACAGACCTGCACAAGAAGTGACACGACCACAGCACAACATCTCCATCAGTCAAGAACAATCTGCACGAGAAAGCTCAGAGAAACCACAAGAGGAAAACCACGACTGGAAAACAGACCTTCATAACCAGCATCTTCATCCTGTTCAGAAACTGAATGGACGTTTTGCTTAACGTCTTGCTCTCTGTTCATATCTTTATAAAAATATAGACGTAGTCCAAAGAGCTCAAATTCTTTATCAGCTCTTGTGAAAGC
This sequence comes from Chromobotia macracanthus, assembly GCA_036877525.1. NCBI lineage: Eukaryota > Metazoa > Chordata > Actinopteri > Cypriniformes > Botiidae > Chromobotia > Chromobotia macracanthus. The sequence continues at coordinate 8,350,336 of JAZGTH010000022.1, forward strand.
AGTGTTTTTCTTTGAGATCATACTTCTGTGACAAATATATCAGTCACAGACAAGCCAGAGCAATATGCACAGGGATTATTGTTTCAATGATTTCAATTAAAAATGTGTTTTTATTTCTAAAAGGTTTTTTTGTTTGGGTTTTTTGTTGGTTTATGGTGCCGTATTATGAAAGAACAGCAAGAATCACAGAAGAAACTTGGTCTTTATTTATGAATGTCAACAGAGTTCAACATGAATGTTTACTGCCTACATTCTGATTTCACAATGTCACATTACTTCAGCATTATATTTACTTATTTAAACACGTGCATAAATTATACAAATTGAAAAAAACAAATGAAGCAACTCTTGGCCTATTCTATCATTAATAATGTATCATACTGCCATACAGATTTGTGTGTTGCTATTGCAAGTGCTAAAAATGCTGGAGATCCTTCAGAACAGGAAGTGTGATGATAGAAGCAGCTTCACAATGTAGGAATAAGATTGTGGCAAACGAGTGAAATGGCGCAAAGGCTTTTCAATCTCTGCAACTGAAGTGTTGTGGTGCTGATGCTGCTGGTCGCTATGGAGACTGCAGCATCATTTCAAGAGTGTCCGGTGTATGTGGGGACCGTGTCGTGATGCAATCTTAACGAAATATAGAAACATGTTACACTCCAAATCACATTAATGTTCCCTTTTTTAAAGACAGTCGTCCTATTGTTACACAGGGAATATGTAAATCACTGGAAGAAATTGTAATCGCTCAGTAAACAAAGAATATTAATATTAAACTCATAATTTTGGCCAAAACACCTTTCAATCCCAATCCCCGAACAAGGACTCGCACAGCGAAATCAACCCAAATGCTCCGTCCGCGAGCATTAACACATTTAGACGTATTGATTTAACCTAATGAAATAAACGCTGGATGTTATTTACGTACCATGAGATCCGTGTGCGCGGATCAGTCGCTCCTGTGACCCATTTCTGTGTCTTTGTCCTCCGCTGGATGATGATGATGTTCTACACACACGCACACGTTTACTTATCCAAACGGGGACATTTCATAGACTTCTATTGTTTGTATGCATAGCTGGTTATAAACAATATACAACCCAACCGAAAACTCTTTGCATTTTTACAGTTTTATAAACGTTATTTACTATCTTTAAATGGCGTTTTCACAACCGAGAACGACCCCGAAAAGGGGGCTTTGTTCGTATTTGTCAGGTTTTGCTCACTTCTGGGTGCAAATTTGTCCCCAATATATGGTTAAAGGGATTGAATGCTGTTAAAACCCTACTGTACAGCAGACCGTTAAGTAATGTCCAACCAATTCACGTCTTTTTCTTTTAAAGAAAAAAAGAAAGCTTTAAAGGTTATTGTTGACATTTGTCTTGGCGAGCTCATAAACGTTACCTCTAAGCGCTCAATAACATGAGCGCTGCTATCTTGTTGCGTACGTGAGCTTTTAACTCTCCGTGACCACTAGATGGCGATACAGACCTGAAGTCAGAGAGAATGAGTACAGTGAAGAAGCGACTACAAGCGCACTTCCTGCACACCCACAGCTACGCTGTATTTTATTCCTTTAATTGTTTTCTGTTCATCATAAATTAAAACTGATACTTGTTAGCAGTGTGGCGAAATGAATAAATATGGCTTTTTTAAAGAAATGTATTTAAAATGAGTTAGGCACGATTTCTACGTATCGCACCTGCACATTCATGTTACTGCCATCTGCCGGTCAAGAACGTGAAATGCATTTAGACGCGGGCGTTACTGCCATCTGCCGGTCAAGAACGTGAAATGCATTTAGACGCGGGCGTTACTGCCATCTGCCGGTCAAAAACGTGAAATGCATTTAGACGCGGGCGTTACTGCCATCTGCCGGTCAAGAACGTGAAATGCATTTAGACGCGGGCGTTACTGCCATCTGCCGGTCAAGAACGTGAAATGCATTTAGACGCGGGCGTTACTGCCATCTGCCGGTCAAAAACGTGAAATGCATTTAGACGCGGGCGTTACTGCCATCTGCCGGTCAAAAACGTGAAATGCATTTAGACGCGGGCGTTACTGCCATCTGCCGGTCAAGAACGTGAAATGCATTTAGACGCGGGCGTTACTGCCATCTGCCGGTCAAAAACGTGAAATGCATTTAGACGCGGGCGTTACTGCCATCTGCCGGTCAAGAACGTGAAATGCATTTAGACGCGGGCGTTACTGCCATCTGCCGGTCAAGAACGTGAAATGCATTTAGACGCGGGCGTTACTGCCATCTGCCGGTCAAGAACGTGAAATGCATTTAGACGCGGGCGTTACTGCCATCTGCCGGTCAAGAACGTGAAGCGCACATATGCATGCGCGTTACCATAGACACACAGACGCAACATAAAGTGCTGTGGCCCATAAAGAGTTGCAGGGATGACGTATTTCTTTAGGCGACATCCGGAAACGAGTTAGCATTTTAACACTTCCTGTTCCCTCTTCCCAAAGTCAATGTTATTTTTGCATGGGTTTTGGTTAAACGCTTGAAATAATGTGTGTAGTTAACACAACCTCAGTATATTGTGCCGTTTTATTCTACGGCATATAAGCACCAGTATTACGCCTCTCAAGACTTTTTAAAGCGTTCGCGTGTGTCTGAAAAGGCGGTTGCCAACAATGTGCTAAATGGGACATTTAACGTCACAATGCGTAAGACTCAAAATAATGCGAATGAACATCCAACCGCAGCGTGATTCCTTATCAGCGAGCATATTTTTAATAACATTTAAAAGAGTTGTCGGAGGTTTGGCGGCGATGACGTTGAAGTCGAGCGACCGTGGTGTAGTATGTTTATAGCATAAGGTTAGCTTTTCATGTCTGGCGATTGTATTTGAGCTTTAAAATTAATAGAATTTGTATTAATATGTAAAAACTAAATGGGCAAAACTTGCAAGTATCGTAAACGTTTGTTGATCGCAGATCTAATCCAAATACCTATGGAAAACTGCCATCTCTATTAATGCGATGGGTCAATTTTTATTATTATTGCATTATATTAGGGACGTCTCCGCAGTTAATAACCAAGATAAAACAGATGCTTGACAAGCATGAGTTTTCACAATTCATTATGACAATGAACAATTCTTACAGTCTAGCTGTCGAAATGGCTGGACACCGAACTATTTAGTACTCCACATAGATCGTAAGCCATTGAAATAGTTTGAGAAATGTTAACCTTTTTCTGATTTTTTTTTATTAATCTCTTGTACATGTACACGTGTATATGGCGGCCATGCCCTTCCCAATATGGCGGCGGCATTGACCCACGATTCAGCGGCCAATGCGGCGGCGTATACGTGTTTGTGTGCGTTACTGCCATCTTCTGGTTAAGAATATGAAACGCATTTTCAGCAGCTTTATCTGTGATTTTACCAATTTGCCATATTTATTAATTAATACTTGTATTAATGATTTTTGACATAGATACATTATGGAAACACATATATTGGAATTATTGTGTTGTTTTTATTCAGAAATGTCGCTGTTAAACACGTTTGTTTATCAGATTAAAATGAATAGGACTTATTAGTCTCCGTTTATTGAACAGAAGGGTATACTGGTAAGTCGGTCCGTCTTTAAAGTTGTATAAAGTATTAATTATGTCGTTTTATTAAGTGAATTCCCCATATGCACATTTATTTCCGGAATCGGACTGCTGCACTGTTTTGCTGTATTCGCTTGGAGGCGCTATTGCCATTACAATTAATAGAGCGCACGAGTAAACGGTTACTTGCCAAGCGACCTTTAGTGACGTATCTAGTTACATATATATAATACGAATTACATCATTTTAAGTTTTGATTTTTAAATGTTTGGCAGTCGGAGTAAAATATAGAGATTCTGCGATTTTATGTGAGAGAAATAATGGGATTTTTCCATGTGGAACCTAATTGTGAAATCCAAATTGTTTGTCCCATATACAAATAACAATTAAATAACAGTTTATTGAAAATTGTTCCGTGTTCTGTCCTGTCGTTTTTTTTCTCAATAAAAGTCCCTTGAGCCACATTAATAAATTACGTATACAGTTACTATTGAGTAAGAGCCGAACTTACTTAAAACCTAACGTATTAACTTATTACTGATAAGTTATCGGAGTTGGGGGCTAGGCCATCGTATCAATATTTACAACATTTGCAATGAATATCCAAGTGATAATTGCATATTCTACATCTGGCTGAGTTCAAAAGTCTCTTCTGCGTGTTCTTGGCGCGTCGAGGCGCTTTTATTTTGAAGTTTAACTAAAAAACCGGAACTGACGTTACGCGGGCGAATGTTTTCAGCGGAAGAAGAAAAGTGCGTAGAAAACACGAACAAGAGTATTTACAACACAAAGAGTTGGTTTAATACACAGCTGTGAAGTAATGGTGTGAACTGTAAAGTGATTACATCTGATTATACATGGAAGCATACATTGAAAGTAAGTATACGTTTCAAACGCAATTTTTGTTCTTAGACTTATTCTTAATGTTTCTTTAACCAGTGGCACAACCAATCACAGGAATATTGGGCAAAATGTGCAGTATACAACAGGGCACGCTGTATCCCACAATGCACTTGGATTGACCTTTTGGTGCGCACTGTGCTGTTCTTTATGCTGACAGAGTTGCTCGACTACAGACGGAGTTCAGCGGAGGCTGGGCCTGAGAGAGAGGGTCAGTCTTCATCATCGTCTTCATCTGCTTGTGTTCTTAGAGCAGAATCAGTTTTCTGTCCATTGGGTACTGGTGCTGCGAACCGCCGCAGAGAAGTTAACTGTGACGGTTCACGTGAGCCAAAGATGTTTTCGTAGGCTACAATTCTGAAAAAGGCTTGAGGATGTTCCTGAGAATGTAGGTCACTTGTTTTTTTAAGCTTCTGCAATGTTTTAATTTCAGGTACATTGCTACTGCACTAGAAAACTCCCGACCATTCTTTAAAAGAGACCATGACTAGGACAAGTACTTGTTAATTGCAATCATTTAGGTTTAAGCATGTCATTTTCAAGTGTGTGTTTAAAATTGGGGTTAACCGGTAAGAGGCTAACTTGCTTTCTGCCATCTCCAAGTACGTTTAATTATGTAGCCTGTTTTTTATAGGTCTTAGGTTGTTTAAGGTTCTTTTATTACACTGTTGTTCATGTGTGTGCTTGCAGGTGTTGATTTAGGAATTTATTTGCTTCCACTTTTCAAGTGGAAAAGAGTGTATCTAACAAAGTAGGCATGTGGTAACGTTTCCATTAAGTAACAAAATGTCCAGTTTTTTAGACGTTGTATTAATGTTTTAGAATGTAGATTCCATGTTAGCTGAGTGATCTTATTGGCTCAAATAACATTTTATGGGCACTATTTTGTCATTTGAAATGCGTTTAATAACCATTAAAGTCTTATATAAAGTCTAGTATATAAATGGAAGGTGTTCAACAGCATAATCATCTTCATTACTAAGCCAAGCGTTTTTTTTTTAATAATACTTTTCATTGAAGGATTTCATTGATTCTAAATGTAAATCTTTTCCCAAACTTCTCAAGGATTTTAGAATCCGAAAGAGCTTTATTGTCAAGTATGTTTACACACACGAGGAATTTGTCTTCAAGTGCAGGAGTACAGACGTGTATCGATGACTTTGGATTAAAGCGTCTGCTAAATGAATAAATGTAAATGATGTTAGCATGTCCATCTGTCAAAAACAACATATTTTGAGTAGCAATAAAGGTAGACAGTCTGCTTTCAATGCATGCATTAAAAATATTAAATATACACACATCTGTAAATACACTCAAAACAATAATTTCATGATGAAATCTCTGTAAATCATGTAAGATTAACAGAATTAATTGTTTAAGCAGTGGCATTTATAAGACATTTATTAGGAAAATAATAGTTCCTTAACAAATATATTTTTCTCCGCCACATAAGCTCTGTCTTGCTGAGTTATGTTGGGAATGATGATGCCCCTGTCGTGCACAATGGACTTCAATTTACTTTATGTAAATTAACAGACATTTGACCACATAGGTTACCACATAGGTCCTAATGGAGATCCAATGTCGGGTGAGGACCCGGTTTGTCGTGACACAGGACCTGGTAAAACTGGACTGTTCAGCAAGTTTTCATTTATAGTTTTCTATTTAACTTGTTTTCAAAGCCTTGTTTTCTCTGTTGTATTTGCATTACTGTACTGAACTTTCAGATGCAATGTTTTTTCTATTTAACATGTTTTGATGCACAAATAAAGAGATACAGTGTTGAAGTACTTTTTGTCATTTATTATGGTACCACGTGGTATAACAAAAATTGTAACAAGATAGCAAAGGTGCAGTTCTTAGAAAATATCAAGGAAATCAACAGGCTTGATCTGAATGACCACAGTTCACTTACTGCCTTGTTATCTGTGTTCCTAACTTGAATGTTATGTCATGTACCAGTTGTATTTGCAGTACAGTAACAGAACTTTTATGTTTAATAGGTTTCTATTTAAGTTGCTAAGTTAAGTTACTTATTTCCCTGATATGTGTGTGTGTAATATTTGAGGGTCACACCGGCGCTTTACATCTTACACCTGTCATTGAATGTTTACATTACAGTAACACTGAACGTTTAGATGCAATGTGTTTTATTTCTATTTAATTTTTGATACACAAATATAGAGATACAGAATTTAAGTACTTATTGTAATTTTTTATGGTAACAGGTGGTATGTCACGATTAAAGCTGATAATGCAGGATATGCTGTTCATACATAGTTTTGTTTTACGGATTCATAACAATCCATTTCAGATATCTTTTCCAAGCTAGTCATGAGTGTGGTTAAGGCAGTTAATTAGAAAGCAAGCCTTCACTATTTGAATGTGTTTTAAATGGGAATGATATGAGTGTATCTGTGTGTTTTAAAGTTGCGTAACTGTATGTGTGTAGAAGAGGAAGCTGTGATCAACAGAGAATCTCTGTCTCAAAGGCTGTGTCAGGACTTGCTGGAGTGCATTCCTAAACTCAGCTTGGCATAGCTTTCTCTTCCTAGCACTGACCTGCAGACCTGCTTACACACCAGAAACAACAGCAATCTGACGGCATAGCACACTCACCCACACCAACAAAATAAAGACATTCAGAAAAATCACTTCATGTACACAGAGATTGATCTATAGCATTTAAGATTTCTGATGGCACAATGCGGTGTGTCAGAACTGGACAGGTGACTGGGCATTGTGAGTGTCCTCACGGTTGTGTGTCTAAGCCAAGGCAAGGTCTTTGTGTCGTCACACTTGTGTGTCAAGACATTCTTGTCTTGCCTTGTCTATCTAAATTCTCATGGTCACGTTTCCAAACACCACAGAAAGAAAATTGCTTTAGCTGTTTAGTATCATAATAATAATGTAAATGTGACTCTTTGACTCAGTTTGCTCTTTGATGTTTCCAGCAATACATGTATTTCATGTTAAATAAAAAGAATAATGTATATCATGGGGTTATAGTAGTAAACACAGTAAATAGCATCAACACAGAGGTTGAATATGTATAATATACAGTATGTGTGTTAGTGGAAATCACCCTGTAGTTTATGTGATCGTGGCCGCAGGGAAATATTGTCTAAGATGCATTTGCTCCCATTGTTTTAAAAAATCTGAAAGCACAGTACACTTAGACACAATTGGTTTTTAGCACAGGTTTGAAACCAGAACCTCTGAAGTGACAATAGCAGAAAACAACAAACTCTCAGAGGAAGCACAAGATGTGCTATAGGATCATGACTGATTAAATGAGCGTTATTCTGCACATTCATCCATTGATGTTTTCAGACTGTCAGTAGCAGCAAAGGGGAAATACAGTGTTTTATTACCTGCGTGTTTATGTTTTGATAAAATCACATGTAAGCGCAGAGCTGTGGGGCGTGCAGACGGTGACGTCTTTAAATCCTCCTATGTCAGCGCGGAAGGGGCGGGGCTAACCGGCTTATGGAAATAGGAGGGTTCAACAGCGCCTAAACGTTCAGCCAATCAGATACGAGCTAATATTACGCAATGATTGACAGACAGATCTGACAGTCAGCAAGAAGGACTCGGGGCATGTATTTGATTGAAGCAAAGTATTGTCCAATCACAGTTGAAGCAGTTCAGCGCTTGTCCAATCACAATGAGAGCTGTTGCGGTTGTGTTCAGTGTGAATGTGGCAGCCGCAGGGAGGGGCGCGCGATGTTCGTCTCGTTATTAAACGGATTTTATTACATTAAACGTGATTGAACCGCAGCGGCTTCACACGACACAGCACGACGACCCGCCCGCCGCCGCTTCTCTTTGTGTTTCATCGCGCACACAGAGGATTTATGGGGACATAAAAATGATGGAATAATCGCATGAAAGACTCTTTCCTAAACGTTTGTATATTTATGTATTGATTTGTTTTGTGGATGGATGAAGCGTCCCGTGAGGATGGAGCAGGCGAATATCCTGAAGAGATTCATTGAAGCCATGAGAAGAGACGAGCAGAAAGGAGAAGATAACTTCAGCTCGGACTTCATGGTAAAACCGCGTTATACTCAATGATGAATGAAACGATGTAACCTACATCTCCAATCTGATCGGGTTCATTTAGTTTTCATACAGTCACTGAGATCAAGTCACTGCGGCCTACACACATGCGTACAGTCACTGTACAAACTCACACACTCATAGTCTTACACACATGTACTGTAACACACACGTACAGTGTACACACTATTAGTCTTACACACTCACAGTAACACGCACTGTGTACACACTATTAGTCTTACACACATGTACTGTAACACACACGTACAGTGTACACACTCATAGTCTTACACACATGTACTGTAACACACACGTACAGTGTACACACTCATAGTCTTACACACATGTACTGTAACACACATGTACAGTGTACACACTCATAGTCTTACACACATGTACTGTAACACACACGTACAGTGTACACACTCATAGTCTTACACACATGTACTGTAACACACACGTACAGTGTACACACTCATAGTCTTACACACGTACTGTAACACACACGTACAGTGTACACACTCATAGTCTTACACACATGTACTGTAACACACACGTACAGTGTACACACTCATAGTCTTACACACGTACTGTAACACACGTACAGTGTACACACTCATAGTCTTACACACATGTACTGTAACACACGTACAGTGTACACACTCATAGTCTTACACACATGTACTGTAACACACACGTACAGTGTACACACTCATAGTCTTACACACGTACTGTAACACACACGTACAGTGTACACACTCATAGTCTTACACACGTACTGTAACACACACGTACAGTGTACACACTCATAGTCTTACACACGTACTGTAACACACGTACAGTGTACACACTCATAGTCTTACACACATGTACTGTAACACACGTACAGTGTACACACTCATAGTCTTACACACGTACTGTAACACACACGTACAGTGTACACACTCATAGTCTTACACACATGTACTGTAACACACACGTACAGTGTACACACTCATAGTCTTACACACATGTACTGTAACACACACGTACAGTGTACACACTCATAGTCTTACACACATGTACTGTAACACACACGTACAGTGTACACACTCATAGTCTTACACACGTACTGTAACACACACGT
>JAZGTH010000022.1:8370000-8415000 GCA_036877525.1 Chromobotia macracanthus
GATTCAGGAGATGCGGACGCAGCGCCATTCTGCAGTACAGACCAAAGTAAACTACACATGATGCTACAAACTACACGTCACACGCTCAACACACTGCAAACTGTTTCAAACACTTAAACACAAAAAACTGTGTGTGTGTGTCTGTCTGTCTGTCTGTGTTTTAGGAACAGTATGAGTTGGTTCATCGAGTGATCATTGAGCTGTTTGAGAAACAGTTGATGGTTTTGGAGAGTCTAACAAACTCTGAGCTCACTGATGAGATGGTGAGACACACATAGTATTATGTGTGAAAATCTGCTGTGGTTAAATTAGATCAGGGATTATATTTATATTTCACTGGTTTGCCTTTAACACACTCTTACTCACTACAGGAAGAGGGCAGCCCGGAAAAACCCAGTCAGAACTCCTATGAGGAGAAATGGGACACACCTCCTCCCAAACCGCCCCGTATCCGCAGGTAAAACCCCACCTTCTCTGTACATACCCCCAGAATCTACCCACGAGCCCTCACACCCCTTGATGCACTGAATGAATAAACAGGGAAGTTATCTACAGTCCATTTACAATTCATTTGTGAGCGTGTGTGCAAGCGTGCATGTGTGTACGTGCAAGCGTGCATGTGTGTACGTGTGTGTGAGCCTGTGCTAATCAAGTGCTAATACATTTATATTGTTACATTTATAATATATAAATATATAATGTAATGTAATATATTAAAAACACATTCTAATAAACATATTCGTAAGTGCTGAAGAACAAGCATAGAGATAAGTAAATGATTTGTAATTTCATGTGTTCTTGATGTACACATTTCTAAAGTGTGATTGTGCTCTGTATGAATGATGTTTACTGCCCTCTAGTGGTGGATGCTGGATTTCATTGTCTGTACATCTTGTAATCGTATTTTTCCTCTCTTCTCAGTAATCAGGTTGAGGGTGATGTCAAGGAGGAGATTCTACAACCCCCCGAGCCCCACCCTGTCCCACCCATCCTCACCCCGTCTCCACCCTCTTCCTTCCCCACAGTCACGAATGTTCGTCAGGACAATGACCGATACCACCCCAAACCTATTCTGCATGTGCTCGCCTCAGATCAGAACCCTGACCTCAATGAGAACTACAGCAAACCCGGAGCAGACCCTCTGCCTGTGCCCACCCTGACCATGCAACCGCCCACCCCTTCTTTCAGTGAGGGGCTTGACAAACACCTGGAACGAAAGCTGAGCATCGAGATTAAGAAAGTTCCCCTGCACGAAGGGCCACGCAGCTTTGAGGGAAACAGCACATTGCAGCGCTCACATGCTTTCAAACGCTCCAACACCAGCAGCAGCTCCATGTCAGAAGATTCTGATGATGCTCCACGGCCCAGTCATCTCCCACTAAGACTGGAGAAGGGTCAGGCAGCCTGGTCCTTGCCCAGTACTGACAGAGTGGCCTCATTGGTCGAGGGAGCCTCTAGCTCCGACCCCTCACCAGTCAGAACTGCTCTCAGCTTCACCAACCCGCTGCATTTAGACTTCTCTGATGCCAACAGCCGCTCCAGTATTTCCACTGCAACCAGCACTGTTTCCATGGCGCAGCAGGGTGATCACATCCCCCGCAGGGTCACTCCAATGTCCATTGCCGAGGACAGCCTGCTGACAGAAGCCTGTTCAAATACGGGTGAGTTTGTCAGTCTCACAAGGCCCAAAAACACACACAGCTCTTCATTTGTTCTTATTTTATAGCTGTTCAATACATTCAGCCTGCAGACAGTAAATTTAACTCTTCTTTGTCCAAACATAACAGAAACTATAGCTTGAAATCCAGACAGGATCACTGGGAATTTAGTTACTCTGTAGTGACTGACAATTTATTTCAGATAAACGTCTGTCATTGCAGATATACCTGCCCATTCATTTTCTCCATTGAGATTTTGTACTAAAGAGCAAACCAACCAATTCCAATTACAACTACAACATTAACTAACATTAACCCTGGCACAACCCTAACCTAATCAAGCCCTGCCCTGCAATTAAAAAACTAGACACAGTATAAAATAATTTCTTTAAATGTATTGCAAAATGGTAAAATATAAACAAATAAAAATCAGCTGAAAGTGTATGGTAACAATTTTTATACATCACTTTATGGGAGTGGCCAGTTGCCATGAAGCTATTGGTATGAACGTTGGTGCCATGGTAACCATGGCTACTCTATCTGGAGGAACTGGAGGATATATGGATAACGTTGTTCTTTACTAAATGAAATCACATTGATTTGTGGCACAATCTGTGGAATTGGATTGGAAAAGGAATGGGATTTTTCTATACAGAACCAGATTGTTGCACTGCATTTATCAGAAATTATAATGAGATTTAAAGCATTTGTGTTTAAGATTTAGAAGGACACAGTGTCAGTTATTAGTGGTTGTGTGATACGTGTGATAAACAGTTGTTGTATTTACTGGTTTTGCTCACATCTGCCTAACATGTAAAAGCTGCTGGTGTCTTCAGACTGAGGGATGTCTGTTTATCTTTTCCTCATTATTCTCACCCTCTGGGTCACTCATCTGATATGGCGTGTATATACGTGTGTGTGTGTTTACATGTAACACCTGGGAGCTTTAACTCACCTGATCAAATCCAGCTTTATCTCTACCCCTCAGCTTAATCTTCCTTGTGTAGGTTTGACCAGCACTTGGCATTTGTTTATGTTAATGGGGAATCTGCTTTGCTGCGCCGGTGGCTGGTGAAACTCTTTATGTTTGTGTGTGTGTGTGTGTGTGTGTGTTTGTGTTTGAGCTCTGGTTGGTAATGGCACTCTTATCTGCCTCAGACTGTGACAACAGTGAAGATTCACCCCCCCCTCTTCCTGAGAGAACCCCAGAGTCCTTCCTAATGGCCACAGGTGCGTTTGTACCACCTCCAGCCACTTGAGGGCGGCAGAGGCACTAAGCGAGCGTTGTGTTCAAACACTGAAGACAAATTTATCACATCTTTCCACATTTTGTACTGAAATGTGATTTATAGTATCAGAGTATTAAGTTGATCAGTTTGTTGTTTGTTCATTTTACCTGGTTATTGTTTATTAAAGGGAATAATGATGCTCAATGAAAGCATAGGTTTTGTGCATTTTGGAGAAGCTGTCAATAATGTAAAATCAAATTTCATACTTTTTGCTTTTGATTTTTGTCACACAGTGAATGTTATATACCCCTAACCCTAATGTACAGATTGTGAATGTTAGATGACAATTAATAGTTTAACATGGATTCACTTTAGAGATGGTCTTGCACATAGAAGCTAATTTACAGGTAGATTAACAGGGGCTTTGAGAAAAAATGTCCTCAAACTTTAAAATGTGGGAGCAAAAATGCCCCAGTGACAACTTACGGATTGTGTTTTAACCTAATTTAGGTCTTAATACTGTATTGTAGGTTTTGATGTACATTTGATTGTATAATTAGTTGATGTTGACAGTTTGTGGCTGCTCACATGGCGTGTTTGTGTGTTGAAATTCATGGCTTGAGTCTCAGTGTTGTTGTTTGGCTGAATTCTGAGAGCAGCTGCTTTCATCAGCAGAGATTGACTTGTGTATAATGTTAATGAAGAGCTGCTACTGACGATTCATTTCTGTCTTTTCCTTTAACTCTCCCTGGTGTTCGGTTAGACACAACAGATGTGGAAGTCTCATCAGCCGATGGTGTTTTAGATGTGTCCTCCTCACAGGTGAGGCAGCAGAATTTATGAGACTAACTCTAACCCTGAGGAGGACAAGAGCTTTAAACATCTGCCTCTTCCTTTCACAGGTGTCAGGAGACACACAAACCCCTGCTAGTCCTCCAAAGAGTGGTATGGTACTCAACCTCACTCCACCCTCAGGAAACCTTCTGTCTTTATTGTTATGAATTTTTGAACGTGTTGGTCTAATCAAAATTGATACCACAAAGATGCTAAATTGAAGTTGTAATGTTTAAATATTGAAGATCACAACAAAAATAAATCCTTAATGCCACAGATATGAAGTTTTGTCTTGTACATGTGTGATCTAAATTTTTATGCTAGATATGGAGCAGATGGGTGGAAAGGCTCCTGATTCGCTGACAGTGGCCCCACCCCCCAGCGTCATGATGGACAAGAGAACGGAGAATGAATCTGCTGCCCAGATGGGTGAGTGACAGGCCTTAGACAGAAAGGTGACCACAGCCACACTTTAAAAAAAACTGTGAGGGTTTTTTTTTACTTTTATAACTGACAGGATTCGGGCACCGCTGCTTGCCCCCAAAAGGCCCCCGAGACCCTCCATCAGAGTGGACATGACATCACAATTCCTTTAATCAAACCTCTTTATCTTCTGCTCTAAGTGCCACTGCAAATGGTGAAAAAAAACTGTGTGACCTGAACTTGGACTGATGCAATCATTAAAGACACAATTATAAACTCCCATGATGCACCACTGCTGCAGTGCTGCTGGCTGCCATGAACTCAATGTGCTGGTGCTAAACCATCCTGCTGAGACCAGGAAACTGCCTTTTCGCTCTGTGATTGGATCAGGATCTAATAAACAGGTTCTAGTTAGTGAAACTCAGTGCAGGTGGAGCGATTCTGCATCTGTTCCAGTAGTTTCAGACAAGACAATAAGACATGCATACACGGCCATAGAACGTCGTCATCCTGACTATACCTGCATTGTTTTGTAAGTGTACAGGGCCAAGCAGTAAATAATAATAGTAATGCAAATGTACTATCACTGAATATATTAATGCCGTGTAAGAAGTATGCATGAAACCCATACCTCAAACTGTAATTTATTTGCCCTGTTATATCAATGTTTTCAGAGTTTTTTTTGTTGGCTTTGTTTTTTCTTCCCTGTATTAGCATTGAGTTCTTTTATTTCTAATTATCGGGTGTATTTTTCCAAAGGCTGGTATGTTATTGCTGCAGAAGATTGTAATGCTTTCGTAAATTGTATTCTAGAGGTTATTTTTGTATATGCCATTTTCTCACGTTACAAATAATGGCCTGACAACTTGCAGACGGTGCCTTTTTACTGTGCGTGTGCGCGTGCGCGTGTGCGTGTGCGCGTGCGCGCGCTGGGTTAGGGTTAGGGTTACGCGCTGCACAGTGCTGCACAGTGTTGCATTTACAGTGAGTTGCAGTGTTGCACGTCACCCTTCTAACACAGACCTGTCAATCAATCAAGTCAGTTCACCATTATAAGGGATCTGCTTCTGCGCTCGGGTTATTGTTCGTATTTACTGTGTTAATGTAATGCTTTGTTCACGTCACTGATGTCAGATGTTGTGCTCACTCTCGCCCTCTGCAGGTGCAACGGCAAACACACCCTCAATGTAAATGTCCAGTAACGTGTGAATATGAAACAATGTTTGTATTTAAGTGGAAGTGTCGAGTGTATTTACACTGATGAGTGACTAACTACTGCTGCACTTTCATCTGTCACAAATTTGCCCATTTTCTGATTTGCTAAATATTCTGCAGCCTCAAACCTGTAATTCAACATTCTCTAATATAGCAATAAATTTCACTATCCTTTAAAAACAGAATATAAAACCTACAATTATGATGTGCTTGAGTTAGTCAATGGTTTATCAGACACTTTCTGCTAATGCACACGGCAGGATTAATGTTTGCTGTGGCTTCGGGGTTCTTATGTGTGACTGTTAACCCACCCAATGTGTTTTCACTGCAGACGTTCATCGGGCGAAAGCATGCGGTTATGCAGGAAAAAATAATCATGATATGGTAACTTCAGAAAAGCAGGTTTTTCTATGGTAAACAGACACTAAATGCTTAACGGAAAATTAACAATTAAAAAATGTTGTCAGCACACAAAAAGATGACGGAAAGAACAGAAATCAAATCACTTTTATTGTGATTTGCACAAAAGCACAAACGTCGTGACTCGTGAAAGTCTTGAGAGCTCCAGACAATTCAGACAGCAATACACATATACGGCATATACACAGAAGGTATAGACAATATGCCCGTCAGATATACACGGTAAATGTATACAGTTTGCACAAGGGGTATACACAGTAATGTACAAAGGTACAGATTATACACAATTATACGCTTAGCACCCATGTAAGGATGCGAAGCAAATCGCTGGCTAAGTGCTGTCTGTAAATCGGCAGTCCTATTAACATATTACTAAGAATACTTAATACATACTACTTGTATGATAAAATACTGTAGTTAAAAGTTACCAATTAACAACATTGTAATTAGAAAGTTAAAAGTTTTATATTCTCTAAAAAAAATCATAACATCAATTCCCATTTAATTATAACGTTTATCAACGCTTTGAAACAAACCTAACCCTAACAAAAAACAAGAAACGCTTTTTCTGAAGAAAACATTATTAGTCAGTATTGCTGTCAGCTAACTAAAGGCAAAAAATAAAGACCTGGTATTCAAGAAACCCTAAACTACTATGGTCTGACAGATTCGAGCAAGTAATCTTCAATTATTTGACTATTCTTTATCGCATGACCTAATTATCTCCGTTAGCTAATTTGAGACGGTTAGGGTTAGTTTCTCAGACACTGAATGCATTGATGCAGGCTTGAAATCTTCTATGATCTTCTGTTGGGGATGTTTTGTAAAACGCTTTGCGTTTGTCGCCAGCGGCTTCTTGCTGACTTGCACTTACGCAGTGCTATTACACATGCGCAGAATAGAAAAATATGTAACTGTTATATATTATAATATACAACACAAATTAAAAACTGTCCGTTAGTCATTTATAAAGCGACATAGTCTGCATTTCTGTTTAACTTCAATTTTATTCTCGAAATCGAAAATTATACTTTATAAAAATATGTATTAGATTGTAGGTTTAAGGGGGCTTAGGTGACGGAGAGGGAGGTTGAAGCCGCCCTAAAAAGGGTCTAGACCGCCCCTGAATGTCACAAGGTCACACTGATCATACTCAACACAGAAACCATTTTTTTGAGTCGGTGACGTCACCCCTGTCCACCCCACACGCGGAAACTTGGCCTGCTCACGCCGCGCCACATCCACCTTCGGCTGTCCGTCAACGTTAGACCACGCCCACATCCGCTGCTTTCAGTCGATGTCCGCCACGCCACGCCCACACACAGCTCTTTTCCCGTCAATCAACGCCCGACCACGCCCCTCCCGTGCATCTTACACAAACAGCAGCAGTTTAAGAGAGTAAATAGAGAAAAGATGGCGGAGTTCATTCAGATCAACAGACCTACCGAACCGAAACCAGCGTCCCAGAACCGCGAGCACCATCATCATCCTCCACCAGCCAAGAAGATCCGACATGAGGAGAAAATGTTTAAAGCCAAAAAGATGAACGGAGGCGCAGAGCAGCCGAATTACAGTAACAAACCGAAGAGCAAGAAAGCCAAAACAGAGAAGGATAGGGACCGAGAGAAAGAGAGGGAAAAAGAGAAAGACATAAAGAAAGAGAAAGAAAAGAAGAAACACAGAGTGTCGCCGGAGAATCATCTGAGTGTGAAGAAGGAGAACGGCGATCTGAAGTTACCGCAGAAAGGTATCGAGACTCGCTGCTTGAGCTCGATTAGCGCTTTATAACAGCCCGTTAGTTCGTGTTATAACATCTGCGTGTGTGTGTGTTTGTGTATTTACTGCATGTGCGTTTATTTGTGTGTCAAACACACCCGACAGCGCGCGCTAGTTAGCTTAGCATCGTGCGCGACTTGAGCTGTGACGGAGCGCGTGCAGCTGCAATGTGACCCGCCGCAGATCCAAAAGCAATCAACATGTTATAAACACATTAAACACATATTCAAGGCTGAGACTCTCATTCTAGATGTTAGTACAATAATTACGACCCTACACCCAAATGAATTGACAAACTGTTTATTCACAGCAGAAAACATGAATTCACATGAACGCTGCTTGAACCTGCAGTGAAGCGATACATTGTGTTTGACGCTGCAGTCAGTCTTACACTGTAATACATGTCAAATTGATCTTCTACATTGAAACAGCAACTGTGATTCTTCACTCAGTTGTGTGATCAGTTCTGTGTGGTTTATGATACACACACACACTGTTGCAGTGTTGTAAGCATCATTACATCGGTGGGAATGACTCTTTAAGCACCTGTAGAATAAACCAGGCCAGAAGTTACAGAAGTGCTGAAGGGTATTAAAGTGACTGGATGTCTGAAGGGGAAATCGGGCGGTCAGACACGCTGCTGTTAGTGTGTCTCGACTGGAACTTTTAAACAGCAGTTAAATGAAATGACTCAAAAATGATGTTCACGCAGAATGTTTTATAAACCTCCTCAGATGTCTTCAGATGTTGGATATCTTTGTGGATGGTAGTTCTGTTTGTTTATGAGGCAGCACATTATACTAAACATCAATTCTGATGTTCATGCATAAAAACAACACTGAATTGTTCTCATGAACACACTCATAAACCTGAACCGTGTCTTTTTTAAGCTTTCTGATTATTATAGTTTAATTCCAGTGTCGTTTCTTATTTTAACTGATGATCTCATTGATCCAAACATATGCATAGAATTTATTTACGGTGTTTCAGAATCAAAAGGGACACAGTGTTTGTGTTTGATCTTGCTCAGAAGGTTGTTTTGTGCTTTTTCTTTTTATAATGATGCATTATCTTAACCTAACCCTATACTCTACACCAGTATCCTGCAGCTTTTCTGTTGACTCACTCAATTGAACAACTGAACCTAAGAAAATCATCTTGACCAGTTGTGAGCTCTGTCCACTGCTCTGTAATGCCGTGTGTTCTGTACAGTGCAGAAACACAAGATCACAAAGCCTGCCCAGAGCAGCTCGAGGTTTTTCACACAGATTCAAAAGACAACAATAAGAAATTATTTTTAGTTTAAGGGAAATAAAGCCTATTTTTAGGACCAAAAAAGGCTAAGATGTTTTTGTGACATAGCAGTTTACCAAAAATATAACAAAATACAGAAGGCCCTAACAGAATTATAGTGTGGGCTACTAGTTTAAGATCTGGGCCATGAACCAAAGAATAACTGATAAAGATTTACTACTGTGTTATGAGGCAGCTCTCTATAGCTCTGCATACCACAGAGGAAAAGTCCTCTTTGGTCCACAACAAGATGTTGTGCTAATTGCCCACAGTGCTAAAAAGAGACTGAAAGCTGTCAGTAAAACTGCCTGTGATTTAAGTCATCTGTATTTCTTACCTGCATATGAGCTGTATGAAGCCTGTGTGATATTTGTGATGGATTGAGTCTCACTGCTCTGATTTATACTGGCTAAATGCTTGCAGACTGCATGTAACCTGCTCATGTGTTCCTCTCATCTACAGAACACATTGACAAACAGAGAGAGAGAGACAAAGAGAGCCAAAGAAAGAGAGAGAGAGAAAAGGAGGAGAAAGGCATGAGAAAACACAAGCTGATGATGAAGAGAGAGAATGGAGAGGTGAAAATCCTTCCGAAGGGTGAGTGATCTGTCTGTCTCTCTTTCGCTCTCTCTGTAATCTGTCTGTCTGTCTTTCTCTGTGGTCTGTCTGTCACTGTCTTTCTCTCTGTGATCTATCTGTCTCTATCTTTCTCTCTGTGTGATTTACCTGTCTCTTGGCTGTGATCCGTCTCACTTTCTGTTCATCATGTGTTTGTTTATGATTCATAATTCACAACTCTCAGTTGTTCACTAGTTGTTCAGTCAAGAGTTAGTGTTAAATCCAGAGACTAGTGGACTATGAAACCGCAGCTCATCCAGTGTTCTGTGGATGTGTAGGATTGGTTGTTAGTGTTGTGATGTTTATATGAGATCTCCTAAGCATGTGCTGGTCATTCGTTCACCTCCATTTCTGCAGTCTGTTGATTTGACAGCAGTTTTACCTCTCATCAGGTCCAGACATACAGACATAATCCTCCAGAGCTGAGCTTGAGTCTTTGAAGAACACATTCACACACTCAGAAGCTGAAGTTTCTCTCTTGATCATCTCTGGTGTTTGTTATGGTCTCATCATCTCACACACACACACAGCCGAGCTGTGAGAGCTGTCAGTGGTGTTTGTCGGCGTGTGTCAGTTACTCTCTCTTGTGCTGCAGGTGACCGAGAGAAACCCATGATCAACTCGCCTGAGGACCTGCTGATGAAGAAAGTGAAGAAGAAAAAGAAGAAGAAGCACAAAGAGGGAGAAAAACGTAAGCGGCCCAAGATGTACAGCAGGTCCTGCCAGACCGTTTGTTCTGATCATCTGCCTGGTCTGATGTCTAGTTCTGGGGCAGAATTCAAGCCTGCTCTTCCTGTCCAGCAGGGCGGAACTCTGTCCTCCAGTGGCAGCATGAAACAGGAAGACAGTGGCACCCAAATGTCAAGCTTTGCAGACTGTGACAGCACTGCAAAAGCCTCCAGTCTGCCTGGGCTGAATCAGCTCGAATTTGGCCGTCTGGTTCACGTGGAACAGCAGCCGAATGGAGGCGCCCTGGTAGTGCATGCCTACAGCAAGGACCTGTCAGTCCTGTCTCCTGTGGAAATGCAGAGGTTTGCGCAGGAGTTTGTGAAGTTGGCATTCAGTGAGGACCATGATGGAGCCGCCAACTATGTGATGGGGGTAATTCACGGGGCCGCCTCGTACCTCCCTGACTTCTTGGAGTACTTCTCCAGCAAGTTCCCCAACTCACCTGTCAAAATGGAGATTCTGGGGAAGAAGGACATCGAGACAACTACAATGGCAAACTTTCACGCTCAGGTTAGTAAATATAGGGTTAGGGTCAAAGGTTGTGTTGTCCTGCTTCTTGTGGTTTTAATGGTAAAAGTTCTGACTTTGATAACAAACCTGGAACCCTGGAAATATCTCCATGTTTGTTTGGCATTAAAAGTGTTGTCACTCTCAACACAAACAGACAGACAAATAGACAGATAAAACACAAACCCACACAGATAGGCAATCAAACAGAACCCAAACACACACAGACAGAGAATCGGACAGAACCTAAACACACAGAGGCAGACAATCAGGCAGAACCTAAACACACACAGACAGACAAAAAGAACCTAAACACACACAGACAGACAATCAAACAGAACCACAGACTGACAGACGGAATCCAAACACATACTGACAGACAGAACCCAAACACACACATACATACTATCTGTCTAAACTGAGACATTCCATAGATGTCTTTTACACACAGCTAGTTACAAACAATATAACAACCCTAACCTACACTCGAACCCTAACCCTAAAATAACCCTAACAGAAAACGTTTTACAATTTAAAAAATACTACTTGCTATATTTTCATAGCGTTTTTACAAATGAGGTTTTGCTCAGATATGTCCGGTATTGCTGACTTTTGGGTACAAATGTGTCCCCAGTATATTGTTAAGTAAACACACAAAACCTAAATGGTGCACACAGGTGGTCAGACTGCAGTGAAATTTGAAGTTTAAAAACTGTCTCATCAGATGCAGTGTTTTTCTTCCTGTATGGCTACGATGAACTCATTCTGCACCATTAATATAAATATATGACTATATATGATATATAAATATGACCTTCATGACCTGCCTAGACACACACACAGACTGAGGGAGAAAGCATTCATGTATGTATGTGTGTGTGTGTGTTGGTTCTAGTATGTCAAGCAGAGACAAGTTAGACTTCAATCCCACAATGCACTGCTCATCTCCCATTCCCTTCATTCATTTGGAGCTCACGCATTCATGTTTTAACATGTTTGCATGTGTGTGAACAGGTGTGGTGTATCTCATCTCTTCCATGGGCATGTTTGCGTTTATAAACATGGTTCATAGCACTTTACACAAGTCTGTGACAGATCGACTGATTTCACAAACATAAACTGTACTGCAAATGCATTTAAATGTAATAATTATTAATATTTATAGAATTTTTACATTCAAATTTTTAAGATTTTCTGAGGACAGTTAAAATTACCCTTTTAATTAAAATGAAATAGAATACAGTTGAGATATTTACATATATTACACAGGACAGTATGGAAAACACATAAAAAAAAGTGATTTCTAAATTTACTTTGACTTGTATTTCATTGCAGACAATACAACAGCACATTTTTTAATGTGTTCATGATTTTTGTTTTTTCATCAAAAAACAATTCCTGTTTTGGTTCTTGCAACACATTTCAAAAAAAGTTGGAACAGTAAAACATTTACCACTTTGTAATGTTGCCATTCCTTTTCACAACACTTATAAAACGACTGAAGACACCAAGTGAAGAAGTGTTTCAGGTGTAATTTTGTCCCATTCTTGCTACAAACAAGTCTTAAGGTGGGCAACAGTACGGGGTCTTCGTTGTCGCATTTTGCACTTCAAAATGCGCCACACATTCTCTATTGGAGACAGGTCAGGACTGCAGGCAGGCCAGTCAAGTACCTGTATGCTCTTCCTCCACAGCCAGGACTTTGTAATGTGTGCAGAATGTGGTTTTGCATTATCTTGTTGAAATATGCATAGATGTCCCTGGAAAAGATGTCTTCTTGAAGGCAGCATATTGTGCTCCAAAATCTCTATGTACTTTTCAGCATTAATGGTGCCATCACATAATGGTTCCATCACAGAAGTGCAAGTTACCTTTACCAAGGGCACTGACACAACCCCATACCATGACAGAACCTGGCTTTTGGACTTGGATGATCCTTTTCTTCTTTGGTCCGGAGCACACGGCATCCATTTCTCCCAAAACAATACCTGAAATACTGATTCATCTGACCACAGTACACGTTTCCACTGTGTGATGGTCCATCCCAGATGCCTCCGAGCCCAGAGAAGTCGACGGCGCTTCTGGACACTGTTAACATAGGGCTTCCTTTTGGTACAGTACAGTTTTAACTGGCATTTGTGGATGTAACTACGTATTGTGGTACTTGACAAAGGTTTGCCAAAGTAGTCCTGAGCCCATGTGGTGATATTGCTTATAGATGAATTATGATTTTTAATGCAGTGCCACCTGAGGGATCGGAGAGCACGGTTGTGCCCTTTATGCACTGAAATTCCTCCACATTCCTTGAATCTTTTAATTATGTTATGCACTGTTGAAGGTGAAATAAGCAAATGTCTTCCTATCTTTCTTTGAGGAACATTGTTTTTAAACATTTCAATAATTTTCTCACGTATTTGTTGGCAAACTGACGATCCTCTGCCCATCTTTGCTCCTAAAAGACTAGACCTTTCTTGGATGCTGCTTTTGAACCAAATCATAATTACAATCACCTGTTGACATCACCTGTTTCAAATCACATTATTTAACCAATTTACCTGATTACTAGCCCTAAATTGCTCCTGTTTTTTTGTTGAAGTGCAACCAGTATTTGTCTGATTATTTGATATTTTACCTACAATTGTGTATGTTCTTCACTTACTCTTCAGTTTTCCAGTATTCCATTTTCTGTGTTGCTGTCTTTCACAGTCTCTGTTTCAGGGTTTTGTGTTTATTCAGTTCTTTATTCAGTTTATTCAGACTTTAGATTGTCAGTGTTGTAAAGAGGTGCTTTTTGTTGTCTGTCTCTCATTATTGATGTCTTTGCATTTGTAAGGATTGAGGGTAGTTTCCTAACAACAGTAGTTTTTAAACTTGAATGTACCGTATTGTTATTAAACCCAAACTGTTTTCTCTTGTTGACCTTTTAAGGGTTTGTCTCTCTCTCTCTGTCCCTGTGTCTCTCTCGTGTCTTGACAGACTTCGTTGTCCGATTTTATTACTGGTTGGTTAAAATGTTACTGATTGTAATCTTGTTTTGGACATGTTAGTATACAGCAGGGATAGTTTGCATCTTATTTGTGTGTTTGGAAGAAGGTTTCGGCTCATGACACCAGCAATGCTAAAGAACACTAGATTCACTTTTAACTTAATCATAATAATAATAATAATAATATTTGAAGACGGTGTACAGGGAATTTCTCTGTCAGAAGCTCATTGGGGGCTTGTAGGAGTCAATGTAGAAAGACTTTTAAAACAATCCCTGCATTTTTAGGGGGAGCTTCTTCACTCAATTCAATGTTTTTGTATAGTGTTTTTTGCAATACATATTATTTCAATAAAGTTTAACAAAGGACTGTGTCTTACAAACACTCCAGTAAACTAGCCATAGGCCTAGTCATACTGTACATTATTATACTATACACACTTGTTTCCCAGCACAGTGTGCTCCAATCATGTGTTGATGTATATTTATAGTTGTTTTTGGAATATACCTGCATAAATATGTCATTCATAGCTACTGTGCAGTTAGTTAAACTTACTTTGTCAATGGCTATATCATGTGGGCATTTTAAAGTTGTGAGAAAACATTGAGAATATCAACACATTAAGTCCTGAGAGAACATTGTTTCTAAAACAGTCATTTATCATCTGTATATTATATTAAAGACAGACAGAACATATAAAGTATTGAAACGCATAAATGTGACAAGTGCTATATGGTGGTGATCATGGAGTCAGAATTAAGTTTTGTAAAAAGTGTGCACTTCATCCCTCAATTTCTAACCTTGGTGTATAATATTTGGGAAAAACAGTTCTTATTAGGTGTTAAAAGTGTACTTTTCAAATGTCAAGAAAGAAAACTTTGTTTTTTGACATAAGGACATAAGGTAAAGTGAGGTTTGCCTCAACAAAGGGCCAGTGCGTGTTCACTCCTCACCAGTGATGGGTTAAATGCAGAGGTCACATTTCGGTTATGGGCATCTGGGTATCTGACAAATATGTCACTTTCACTTACTAGTGGTGAGGTTTGTGAAAATATTAATCATGAAATCATTCATACCATTGAAATCTACTTAAAGCTTACACATGGTGTTGTGTAGGTTATAGGTTTCTTTGTGTATATGGTGATCTGTGTTTGTGTTCTCTTGTGATACTATAGCTCGTATGTGTGTGATGCTCACCGAGGGTTTTCTTCTGTGTGTGTTTTCAGGTAAAGAGAAGTTATTCTCACGGGACATATCGTGCCGGCGCCATGAGACAGATCAGTCTTGTGGGTGCTGTGGATGAGGAGGTGGGCGATTATTTTCCAGAATTCCTCAGCATGTTGGAGAAATCGCCCTTCCTGGAGGTGAGTGTCTCTCTCTAACACACACTCTTGATCTGACAGAAGTGTATTGATCACAGAGAGTTGTGTATGTTTGTCTGTAGCGGACGCTTCCGTGGGGTTCCTTCTCGAGTCTGAAGCTGAACAGCCCAACAGAAAGTGATGACGGGCCCATCATGTGGGTTCGGCCTGGTGAACAGATGATTCCAGTCACAGACATGCCCAAATCCCCCTTCAAACGAAAACGGTACCACTGATGTTAACTGATAAACTCCAAGATTAATGAGTTTCTTTTGCACCCTAATCTAATGTCTGATGATGTCAGAGTCATGGGTCAGTGGTGAGCATGTATGTTCAGTGGCAGCTTGAATGGGCAACAGAGGTTCAGATTCCTGTCACTTCTCAAGATTGATTGATTATTTCTTGACCCACTGTTCTTATAAATGCAGTAAATCAGAGTTATTAAAAATCAATCACACACACCACTGTGTGCTGATTACTTTGTGGACAGATTTGTCTCTAGAAATGAGTTGAATTTAGATAAAGGTTTGTTCTCATTCAGACACAAGTGAAAGTTTGTATGAGTGATGTCAACAGAACTCAATCATAATTTGATTGGCTTCTCCCTACTGCAGGTCCACCAATGAGATTAAGAATCTACAGTATCTGCCTCGAGCCAGTGAACCACGTGAGATGTTGTTTGAGGATCGAACCCGAGCTCACGCCGATCACATCGGTCAAGGATTCGAGCGGCAGACGACAGCAGCAGTGGGGGTTCTGAAGGCTGTCCGCTGTGGTGAAGGGTGAGAACATGCTCTGATGTAGTTTGGATGTCTCAGCTGCCCGACTGCTTCTAACTTTATAACTTCTAACTGGGACACTGTGAGTTCCATTGTGCATGTGTATTTTCTTGCAGTGCTGAGCCTCCACGTATAACCAAAGACGTGATCTGTTTCCATGCGGCTGACTTTCCTGATGTGGTGCAGAGACTCCAGCTGGACCTGTACGAGCCACCCCTGTCTCAGGTGAGATCATTTCCTGTACTGACCATGAATGCCTCCAGTGAAACATGACCCTGCTCACCTCCACTGGAGCATGTGAAGCCCTCACTAGTGCACAGTAAAGGAGAAGTTCACCCAGAAAAGAAAATTTGGTCATCATTGACTCATTTTGTATGAAATTCACTGATTTGTGGAACGTCATTTTGTGAAATGTCTGATTTCTTACAATGGAAGTAGAAGTAAGAAACTTCTAAGCTTCAAAAAGCACATAAAGAGAGAATATATTCAATCCATCTGATGCAAGGTTCATTCAGAGTCTTCTGAAGAGATTGTAGCTCTGAGAAACACACCAAGTCTTTTTGACAGGTTTAATCTTTTTTTGGTAAGTTTAAATGAATGTATCATGGGTACTCACGCGCCTTTTTCTCTCTCTGTAGTGTGTGCAGTGGGTTGATGATGCTAAACTCAATCAGTTAAGGCGAGAGGGGATTCGTTACGCTCGTATCCAACTATATGACAATGACATCTATTTCATCCCTCGCAACGTAGTTCACCAGTTCAAGAGCGTGTCGGCCGTGTGCAGCCTCGCCTGGCATGTCCGCTTGAAGCAGTACCACCAGGATGCTGAGGAAGAGGAGGTCTGTGAGAAACGTGCAGAGATGAAGCAGCAGATCAAGCAGGAGCCACTCAGTGATAACACAGACTTCAGACCCTCAAGAGAGATGCCAAGTATATCGCAAATAAAAGTGGAGTGGGTGGAGCCATTTGCTGAAAGACCCCCCAAAGGCCTGCTCAGCAGCAATAGCCTGACTCCGCCTCTTACCAGCTTACCTGATGGACAGTCCAAAGGCCATCTTGTGTCAGAATGTCCCAGCACTCCCTCACAACCCTCGAATGCTGCGGTAAACACTTCTCGCAGCTCTGCAGCCAGTCTGTACACGTCCAAACACACATCAGCAACAATAAAACACACACATGCTTCTTCATCAAAATATTTTTATTCTTCTTCCTCTGCTACCAAACTGGGACACTGCCCTTTAACACCAACCAAACCAACCCACTCTAGTTACACAAGCAAACCAACGCACTCTAGTAACACAACCAAACCAACACACTCTGCTACCACAACTAAACCAACACACTCTGCTACCACAACTAAACCAACACACTCTGTCAACTTAGCCAAACATACACACTCCACAGTAATAACCAAACCAAGCTCAAAACTGAGCTCTGGACTGTCAGTCAGCTGGACTGCTCCTCCCCTGGGCCCTTCTCAGACCCCACCCCCTCTGAGGCCAGATCGACCCCAAGACTCTGTGCACCCAAAGGCCGTCAGAACGCATGAACCACACAAAGACTTTATATACTGATTTGTACAGAACAGATTTTAAATGCCGCTCCTTTTAACTGTTTATGTATACTGGTTGTTTTTTCTTTTAATGCATTTTAAATGAGCAGAGAAACAGCAGTTCGGTTTCAGAGAGACAGAACATCTGTTTTCTGTTTATCTCTCTGACATTTTATTGTCTCTTTTTTTTTATCTGTCACTCTTATTCTTTATCTCTTTCTCACTCATGTACTATCTCTGTCTCTTTCCTGTAACTGATTGTCAACATTGCAGATGTAGCTTATAATGTTACTTAGTGCCTGTCCATAACTGTGAAATATCGAAGCACTTGGGCTTGGCCGCACACTGAGAAAATCCAAACAGGTCCTAATAATATATTTTCAGTTGTAGACTTTAGTTAGGGCTGACATGAACATATATTTTTTTTTGTAAGATGACAGAATTCCTTTTAAAAATTATATAGGCTTTTCCATAGAGCTTATTTATATCAAGGGTTTCTTTGATTTTGTCAGCACTGTAGTGTACATAATGATTTTTCTAAATGTGTGGTGTGATTTATACCAAAATACGAACCTGCTAATAAAAGGTTCTGTTTGTTGGATTGTGGTCATGTGACTACGCATTAACCAATCAGAATGAATTGAGGCTTCTACACAGTTAAACCAACCTGACACATAAATCCTTCAAACAGCCACATTTCACATTTCATACACATTGCGTTTGTGTGTATGTAAAATTCAGTCACTGAACTCTAAACAGTGTCTAATGAAGAAAGAGGATGATTTCACTTTGTATTTGACTGACCATCATCCGCTTCAATAAACATCTACAACTGAAATAAATCTATTATTAACAGCAAGAGATCTCGCATTAGGAAAAAAGTACTGAAAAACCACAAGGATTTATTTATTGAAAACCTGTAAAATTACTTTTCTGTGTAATACATAAGATTCATGTATGACAAAAACATTTGGGTGTTTGTGATGAGTGAAACAGGCAGCAGGAGGGAAATTATTTCTGTGGCAATGGTAATAAGTGTGTATTTACAAATGAGTGTGTGTGATAAAGACCTGCTTGTGTTGTTGTAGGGCTGCTGCTTATGTTTCTACAGTGACTCTTAAAAGTACCTGGACACTTAGAAATATCTGAATGTCATTTCATTACATAAATAATTAGTATGCTGTGTTGACTTGTATCAGTCTGTGCGTTGGGGCAGGATGTTGTAACCCAGCTCGACCATGGCTCCCGTTAACAGCATCCATAGCGGTACACAGATAAACACGAGCCGCAGGTTTGTCAGCTGTTCCAGTCTTGCGCACAGAGTCAGGCAGAAGCCAACCTTCAGCGTCAGAGCCAGCAGGTACCAGACCTTCAGACGTGGGTCATAACCCGCCCGACAACGCCCGGCCACTTTAATGCCCAACATCAGCAGCAGCACGCTGTCAAAGATCCAGACGGGCAAAAAGATCAAGAACCAGCTCCATTTGACCTTCCCATCAAGCTTCAGAACCAGGAGGATCAGAAAGATGAGTGTGAAGATCCAGGTGAGAAGAACCCGCTGAGCCAAAGACATCAGGACAGACAACTGACGAGAGAATCAGACCAACCAACACAATTTCAATCACTGACGATATTTATCCCTGAACAAACAAGCATCGGTGCAGAGCAAAAGACTCAGTGTCACCTCACCGTCACATCTGTGTCATAATTAATATATTTTCATCTGTATGGTTTAAATTTCATCCTCCGTTCGCTCTTGTCAGATTCGACGTGTTTTTTTAGCATCTGTCACTCAAAGTGATTCTGTTTCCGGGTTCTGCAGCCTGTACCGGATGTGTCGAATATTTGCGTCCGGCAAACGTTGATTTACCGCAGCGGGTAAAATTGTCTTCAATATTTAACCAGTCAAGAATGATTATCACAAGTTATTATATCACAATGTTGTTATTGCATATAACGTCCGTAAAGACAGACTTAAAAGAACACGATTTGACAAACGGGGACGTTACTATTATTTGATCACTAGATGGAGACATTCATTTATAAAGCACTTTAATATATTTTCCCCATTATGAGCACTCAGTCTTTTCATCGGCGTTGACGTTTGTTCATATGTTCTGTGTTGGACAGTAAATACAATTTAGACAGTTATCATAATAATGACTTTGCTGTCATTACTTTTGTCATGTTTAGCTGTACAACTTGCATGTGAATTGATCTGCGCGTATATTCCGGGTGTGTCGGTACGGCGGATCTTCCAGCTGCTTGTATTGTACAGTAAAAACGGTCTGAGACGTAAAAACGTGAAAGAAATAAAACGACCCCGTCACGACAGCCGCATCTTCACCGGTTCGTCACATGAACATCTCGTCAGTGTGTCCAGCATGAAGGACTGAAGCTGCTCACCGAGGTAAGAAGACGTGAAGGTTTTTCTCTCGACACATGATCATCACACGTTTTTAACACACGCACACATACAATAATGTTACATAAACACATTTACACTGATGTTACCTGGAAACGCGTGACTAAAAAGAGACATAATGTGACTAAAAAGAGACATAAACGATTATTTTAATACGGACATTATGTTTAGTAGGATAAAACGGCAGAAATTAAACTGAGATACATTAAGGAGAAGCCTCAGTCTAGGTGTCTGTGGTGGACCCGCTGGTGACATCTCATCTGTGTCTGTTTGGGTTTTATAAGGACCCTTGTGTGTAAAGCAACTATTTCCATGTGTTCTGTTTTTCTAGCCACTCATCCATTTTTTTTTGTTTTCAGGATTTGTATGATCTGAGAGTTTGCATAGAAAAGCATTGAAAAACATAGAAAACTCAAAGCCTTGAGCTGCTGCTGGTCTCATGTTCACTTTGCTGACAACAAGCATTTGTTTTAACAGATTCTTCATAGGTTTTGATTTGACAGAAGCCACAGTGCAGGAATATTTCTGGAAACAGGGAATACGAAAGCTCTTTATGTCTTGTTCTACAGCTACATTCTAAAAAAGGGTAAAATGTTTCTAGATAAAATTGAACTTTGTTGGTAAAGTCAAATTGTGTATCTTTTATGCATATCCACATCACAGTGCAGCTGTCTGTTAAGTGGTTAGGGTTAGGGTTAGTCTTTTGCTCTGTGATTTTTCCAGTTGTGCGGGTCTAGAGTCATTACTCACTAAAGGCTTTCAAGGTTATTTTTGGTTGTTTGTTCCATGAATATCTACACTGTTCTATTTTTTACCAGTCCAGTCGAAGTATCTCTGCCTGCACACAGATGAGCTAGTCTGGTGAATTGATTAGTCTGGTGAATGTGTTAGTTTAGAATGTGTTGGTCTGGTGAATGTGTTAGTTTACAAGAGGGGTGCCTTATCCTGCTCCTGGTCGGCCAGTGTCCTGCAAAGTTTAGCTCCAACACTAATCAAATGAACCTGAACCATTGAATCAAAGTCTTACGAGGCAGATTAGAAACTTCCAGGCAGGTGTGTTGAGGCAAGTTGGAGCTGAACTCTGCAGGACGCTGGCCCTCCAGGAGCAGGATTGGGCACCCCTGTTCTAGAACATTTGTTAGCCTAAAACATGTTAGTCTAGTGAATGTGTTAGTCTAGTGAACAGGATGATGTAGAACATGTTAGTCTGGTGAACAGGATGGTGTAGAACATGTTAGTCTGGTAATTAGGTTAGTATAAACTTTTACTTTAGTCACTGGGGTTAGTGCACAAAATTTCAGCCTGACAGTTTCCTCTTACAGGCCACATACAGGAAACGTGCTGCTTTATATAGACACACAAAATGACAGACTGTTTTTTTTGTGAGAAAGAGAAAAACATTTACATGCTCACACATGCATGTGCAGCATTGTAACCTACACACACACACACACACACACACACACACACACACACACACACACACACACACACACACACACACACACACACACTGGACTGAAGGGTGTGTGTGTGTGTGTGTGTGTGTGTGTCTATTCATTAAGTGATGTTCACTGAAATGTAAATAAGCTTCATGTAAGTCATATTCATCTGCAGTATGTAAACAATAACAAAATCAATAAACAATATCAAATCAGTGGGTATGCAATTCAAATACTTTACAAAATAGATTTTGCTGCAATTAGTTAACACACACAAGGGTCAGTATTGATGTAGAATGAGTGTGTTTGTATGTGGGTGTGTGAGGGAGCGTGTGAGTGTGAGGCCATCTGCATATATCAGAACTCCTCACTGTTTGTTTCCTGTTAGTCTTTCATTGTGTTGCAAAACAAACAGGCGGCTGCTGTTTACAGTGTCTGAACTGAAACAACAGCAGAATCAGTTTAGTGCATTTGATGTTGTGTAGAAACATGAATCATTCTCATTGTCTGTGTGTGTGCCGAATCAGTCTGTTTGTAGGCATGAAAATCTAGCTCTGTACCATGGCTTAGTGGTTAGCACACCTGCCCTGACACATTGAACCTTGGTTCTCATGTGGGTTTAGGTCCAGCATTTTGTGTCAACTCAAAAATCACCATCTAAAACTCAACAGAATAAACATCAGTAATATAAAAGGTTGGTGTGTAATATTTCTCTTTTCGTCATACCTGTTACTTCAAACATAACAAATACCAGAATCACTAATGTCATTCACACATGCCTCATTGTCATTGGCCAGAAGCCACATGCTGGACATCTTCAGATCTTTGATTACTTGAGTGTGCACTTATAAGGGTTTGTGTCCCCACTTTCCCCCCAGGCTGTTTTTAGCTCAGACAAACATGTTGAGTTATAAAACTTGTTTCTGAGAGACTGAAACAGAAAGTCTCCTGCTGTGTGTTGTGTTCTGTGGATATATATTTGTTGTTGATGACATGGATGGATACATTCCGACTCGCCTGTATCTAATATGTCTAAATGTTTGTTACACTACTGCAATAGAACTGACTTATTACAGTTGACCTGACTTTATAACACACACACACACACGCATTGGGTTTTATGTTTTATAGTGACATACCGTAGACATAGTGGCTTTTATACTATACAGACTGCATATACTGTCTCTCCACACTAACCCTACCCCATTCTTGAATTGAATTAAATTTAACCCTCACAGAAAACTTTCTGCTATTATTGATTTTCAAGATAATTCTGTATGATTCATAAGTTTGTTTCCTTATGGGATCCTACAGATTTCCCCATAAGGTCAAAATTTACTGGTATTACTATATTTGTGGAGACATTTGATCCCCATAACAGTACCACATACACAGGGGCTTTCTTGTAATTGGAGCTTAGTTGGTTATAGTTATTCTGAGTGTGTTTTACATTTACTGTTATTTACTTTCTGTAGTTTAGGGACAAAGTTGTATTGTATTTTCAGTCTTAATTTAGTTTAGAACCTATTGGACCAAATGTTGCTTTAGTTACCTAACCCTAACCCTAATTCATAACCATACATACAGAAGTTTTTGGGTTTTGTCTGTAGTCACTAGATTTTGATATCTAAATGTTTGTGTGTGTTGAATTTTTCTGGGTTGTGCATTTTCTCCACCATGTTCTGTTCTAGAATCAGACACAGTGATCGCCTGCGTGTGAGGGTGGGTCAGAATTCTTGACCTACACGCCCTTTTTACACCCAGCACACATGAATGTAGTCCTGCATGTTGCTTTTCAGTGTGTGTGTGTGTATTTCAGGAGAGTCTAAGGGAAAGAATTCATTGTGTTGCCATCTGCTCACTTTTGCTTCCAAACATTTTCTGATGTGGAGCACGAGCAGAACGTTAGTAAGTAAACATCAGAAAGAAGACTCTAAAATCGAATGAATCTGATGTGTGTTTAGAAGCTTGTAATATAGCTGATCATGTACTCACAATTTTATATTAAAGTGGCCAGTTGCTTGGCAACCGTAAACAGTTTGTTTGGTAGCAGAATTGTTGTTTTGTAAAAGCAATAAAGCACTGGAGCTGCAGTGACTTTGTTAAAATGATGGTAACTAACCCATCAAACACTGGGTTAGGATTATCTCTCTCTCTTTCTCTCTCAAGCTGATGACAGTACAGCTTTAGCATGCCATGAGCAGGTGTTGAGAGAGTGTGTGAGACAGTGTTTGAGAGAGTGAGTGTGCGAGAGAGCGAGAGAGCGTGGGTGCGTGTGCGAGAGAGTGAGCGAGAGAGAGAGTGAGCAAGAGAGTGAGCGAGAGAGTGTGTGTGTGTGTGAGAGAGAGAGAGAGAGAGAGAGAGAGAGAGAGAGAGAGAGAATGAATAATGATGTATATAACAACACAAATGTGTGGTGTGTTATCATAAACCAAATGCCCTAAAAACATACAAAATTGTGTTATTTAAATAAATAATGCCAAAGGTTTTGTGTGAGGGTTAGGTTTAGAGGTTGGGTTAGGGGAAGGGGATAGAAAATGTGATTAGCTCAGTATAAAAATCATTGTGTCCCTGTAAACCACATATAAGAGTGTGTGTGCCGTTGCTTTGGCAATGTGAATGTGCAGTTTTTGTCATGCCAGTAAAGCACACACAAATTTAAAATTTAAATTGAGTTTGTGAGAAAGAGGGTGTATGTGGGTGTGTGTGTGTGTGTATGTGTGTATATTCGTACAGAAATCGGCTCACTTATATATTAAAATTTTCATAGCTTAAATAATTAATTTTATGTTTGTATGGTTTGTATGATTGTATATATTCATGTAAATATTTAAAAATTTTATTATAAAGCAATCATGTCAATGGAGCACATTGAATAAATTCTTGACTGTGTGTGTGTGTGTGTGTGTGTGTGTGTGTGTGTGTTGTGTTGTTTATGGACACACCTTTTCTTCAGGTAAGAAGAGCTTTAGTGCGTCAGACTGCAGTGTCCCGTCTGTGACTGATCTCCCCCCCTTTCCTGTTCACAGCTTAAAATGATCGCGTATGTGACCTGTTACATGTAAATGGCGTGTACAGTGCGAGATGCTGTGCTCTGGTATCAGAGGAAGGTGAGTTTTTTCATCTGTGTGATTCCTCTCATTCTGCTGCCATGTGTTTCTGCTCATGATGTCACAGCCTCAAAAATTAACTTCTGTGTGATTAGTAACTGTGCTTTTCAGTCTGTGTTTGTGTGTTTGTATGTGTGTGTATTTGTCTGTCTGTTTGTGTTTGTGTGGTGTGTGTGAGATCAGTAAGAGAACGCTCTTGTAATTAATCTGACTAAAGGCTGTTTGAATTTCTCTCTGTGTAAAGCTGATAATGTTGATATTTTTATTTTTTCCCCTCAAAACCAGTTCATTAGAAAACCACCAGGGATTCACTGCATCATTGAGTGCCTTCAAACATATGTCTGGCCAACTCTATCAAAAATTATAGGCAAACATGATATTAAATTACAGTTTTTTATAATTTGGTTAAAAGCATAGACCGGCTGTGTGGTTTCAGAATGAGATGGTGGGCTGTAGGCCACCCAAACAAATCAATGTAGCAACAGAACTGCGCAGTGTAGTTTCGTTTGTCATGAGTCATGAGTTACTCACCTGAGAGATG
The DNA here is from genome assembly GCA_036877525.1 of Chromobotia macracanthus. Taxonomy (NCBI): domain Eukaryota; kingdom Metazoa; phylum Chordata; class Actinopteri; order Cypriniformes; family Botiidae; genus Chromobotia; species Chromobotia macracanthus. The sequence continues at coordinate 8,394,897 of JAZGTH010000022.1, forward strand.
CTGTATTCACCTCAAGTGTGCATACAGACACACACTACACAATTAATGTGGTTTTATGCTTTGTGTACAAGGCCAAAGTCAGTACCTACATCAAAACTGAAAAAATGTCTTTTGATGTGAATTTTGTTAGTCCTCATCTGTATGTTATTATTGTTATGTTCTTAATCCACTCATCTAATTTTTTTTCTCCTATTCACTTTAAGGCTACAGTTCTAATGTTGACTCAGAATCCCGCACAACCTTTAATAGCTGACTAAAACCGGGCCTGTGCTGATCTGTGTGTCAGGCATTATCTCATCAGCTCACTAGCATCTGAGCTTTGTTTAGAAATGCACACCTCACTGTCATCATTACAAAGTTTTCTGTCATTATCTGGCGAGACTCAGCAGGTGCTGTGATGTCATTTATTTAAAATGAAACTGAGAGAAAAAATCTGTGTGAAAGACTTTCATTTACAGAGTGTGTGTGTGTGTGCGCATGCTGAGCTGTCTGTGTCTTCCACTGCAGCACAGGTTGTTGTTATGTAATTGCTTGGCTGCTATAGCAACATCATGCACGCACGCACGCACACACACACACACACACTGACACTGACAGACTCACACACACCTAACCCTAACAGAAAACTTTCTGTATTTTTACAACTAAAAAAATCCTCATTTACTATATTTTAGCATTTGTACAAAAGAGGACATAACCAAAAAAAGGTTTTGCTAAGATTTGTCTGGTTTTGCGGACCTTTGGGTACAAATTTATCCCCAGTATATGGATAAGTAAACCCAATCACACACGTTTGTACAGCTGTCTTTGTGAGGACATTTATTGACACAGTAGAATCTCTAGCCCCTTACCCTAACCTTAACCATCACACCTAAGTTCCTAACCATACCGTAAACCTAACCTTAACCCTAAAACCAAGGCTTAACCTCCAAACAGCCCTTTAAAGGGGTATCAGAAAGTAAGGACCAGCCAAAATGTCTCATTTTACTCTGTTGTCCTCACTCCTATGTCCTAACCCTATGGTGTAACTGTTCACACTGGTCCTCACAAAGATAGATGTAGAAGTAAACACACACATACACACACACAGGCAGGCTCTCATGCAGTATGGAGTGAGTTGCTGTATGTTTAATGAGAATAAGGTCATGAATTATTGATTTGTTTCCACTGTGACATCAGTTTAGTCCTGCGTTGGTGTCTTCGCCTACAGCTTGCAAATAACACTGTGCCATACTTATCGCTCCGGCAACAATCTGATCAATTGGCTGAGCCACCTCAGCTTATGGAAAACATCCTTTACTGTCCCACTGGTCTGCTTGTGTTTCTGCAGAACTGACACTGTACCAAACCCCATTGAACATTTATGCCTTAATATGTAAGAAACAGACTCTCTGGACATTAATTTCACTTTGAATGTGTTTTTTGATATGATGAATAACTCATTCTGGAATGCTGTCAGCCTGCCTGTCTCTCTGACTGTCTGTAATGCTGGAGTGTTTGTAGTTCATGTGGATCAAGAAAATAGGTCAAAATGTGTCAAATCATTGACAGAATGGAAAACAGTAAAAGTCATCTGAGCCTTTAATTTGTTTGTGTTGATATACAGAGTTTCAGGTAAAACTCTGTGTTATCAGCATGGAGGCAACAAAAGTCTGTAATACAATTTCTCAGTTAGGGTTAGGTGCTTTGTTAGTAAGTTTAATTTTGAATTGACACATCTGATAAACAAACTGAGGTATAGTTCATTTTAATTCCTGTAACTTTACTTCGGATTTGTTCAGTCTCTTAATGTAAAACATGTAAAAAGTTTAGGGTTAGTCAAGAGTTATCAAATAATTTTAACAGTAAATGATTGTAACGTGTAGTCACATGATCTTCAGTCACACTTAGTGTGATCAATCAGTGTCACAGATCCTGTAAACTGATGTTTATAACATCAGATAATTTCTTCCATTGGTCTCTGTAGATTCTGTTGCTGACAGAGGATTGATGTCTTATGACTTTTGTTTGATGTCTAACCAGATTGATGGATGTGTGTGTGTGTGTATTTGGGTTAGATTGGTGCATATGATCAGCAGATATGGGAGAAATCGGTGGAGCAGCGAGAGATCAAGGTAAAGTGTCAAACACTCTTCAATCACTCTGTTATCATACCACATCTGTTCTTTTTGTTTGTCTTTCAACATTTCTCACTCTATCCATCCCCCTGGGGCAGTTTATTATAAGGGTGAGTAACGCAGTTCCTTAGCTTCAGTGCCGCTCTCAGTCTGTAGGCGGTGCTGCTTGTACGTTTTTGCAGTGAGTTTGCAATGTTTTAACACAACTGAATGGTTTTGTGTGTGTGTGCTGGGGTTATATGTCACATTGGTTAGTCATGTGAGTGTTTACGCTGATCTTTTGAAAGTCGCTCTAAAATTCTCAGGTGAGACATCCTTGTGTTCGTAGGATTTAAGGAATATTGTGGGGATTAAAATTCAGTGTAATTCAGCTTTATTCATATAGTGCTTTGTACAATGTGCATTACTTCAAAGTAGCTTAACATATTATGAAAAACAAAATGCAGAAAACAGAAAAATGATCAAACATACAACACAGAAAACAGAATACATGAAACTAATTAGGCATACTAGGTTTGTAGCTGGTTTGTGAATAGAGTTGGCTGAACTCATAAAAAACTACCACACATTTGGACCATTAGAAAAACTGAAGCATTCAGAATACCTGTCATTGTGTGTGAAGACTCATATCTCTCTCAGTGGTCTATGAGAGGGTAATGTATTCAGACTGCCTACTAAAACATCACAGATGCCATTATCACAGATGCCAACACAACCATTTATTATCATTATTGATTATCATTGCGACCATTATCACAGATCTAATCAGAAGCACCATTACAAATAATCATGTGTAATAGAGGTGGTTTATGTTAGCATTTATTCATTTAGAAGACACAAGTGACTTACAAAGAGAGAGCATTTAACATTCAGGTCTAGTCTACAAATCTACATTTACAAGTAGGAATAGATCTTATGCTAGAGACAGGATTAACAATAGAAGAAGTTAAACAAGGTTCACGTTCACTAATGATTTTAATGTTGATTTTAATTTTAGTTTGTTTGTTAGATTGAGGTCTTTGTTCCTGTAAATAATCTGACATGTATTATTTAGAATGATCTTTAATATTAAATGGTTCTGCCTGTGATTGAAACAGCTGCTCTGGATCATTCTAAAAGTCACGGTTTTATTGCTCGCTAGTTCTGATTTCATACATTGAAGTCTAATGACAAGTCGCATGATTTTCACTTCACCTGCATCCTTAATTATCTCATCTGAGGACTGTGTGTGTCTCTCTATCTGTAATGTCAACCTGTTTCTCTATGTATCTGTGACGTCGACCTGTTTCTCTGTCTCTGTGTTGTTGACCTCTGTCTCTCTCTGTGCCTCTCTCTCTGTAATGTTGACCTGTCTTACTCTGTCTGATGTGGTTCTGTCTGTCTTTAGGGTCTGAGGAACAAACCGAAGAAGACAGGTCATGTAAAGCCGGACCTGATAGATGTTGATCTGGTCAGAGGTAAGAATGACATCACAGCATCTGAAACTGGGTCTGTTATGGATTTTATGTAGTTTCTATGGTTTTCTGTGTAATATTCAGTTTGTTTTGTTCTGTTTTAAGGGTAAATGCGATCTTCATGAGTGGGTTTTGTATCTGATGTTGTTTTTCTGTCTTCAGGGTCGGCATTTGCGAAGGCGAAGCCTGAGAGCCCGTGGACATCTCTGACACGGAAGGGCATCGTTAGAGTCGTTTTCTTTCCCTTTTTCTTTCGCTGGTGGATTCAGGTGACGTCGAGGGGAGTCTATTACCTGCTCCTGTCTCTTTATTTGCTGCAAGGTGAGTGTTTATGTAAACAGAGGAATCTAGAGCAGGACTGAAGCAAGTGTTAATTAGTCCAGACAAACCCTGACTATTCTAGGTGTGTGAGGTTTCATTTGAGGTTGCTCAGTAGTGTGCTTGTTTAAGTGTGTATGTCAGAAAATGCATTGATATATTTTACATGCTGTATCTCTGAAAGAAGCATCTGAGAATAAAACAGGTGTGACTGGAAACTTTGAGGGTGGAGATGGGTGGAGATGGGCAAGGAACACAGCTGTGTACGTCACACCATGTTTTCTTGAATTTGATTGGACAAGGAACAAAATCAAGCTCTTTCATTTCAATGATTCAGTGTTTTATGTTGGCCAGTGAAGTCATTGTATATATTTTTTGCTTTTTTGTCAGAGGGTGTGTGTGTGTGTGTGTAAATACATGTAGGTGGAGTTGACCACACAAAACACATTGTGGTCAGTCAAATTGTTTATCCTCTTTGCAAGTGAACCTCATCTGATTTAGTCTGAAATGTATTGTTTTATCTTGCGTAGTTTTCTTCATTGCTTGTTGAAGATGAGGGCATGTCACAATATGTCCATGTTGTCATTTGTGTAATTTAATTTTTCAGCCTAACCCTTTTCAGCAGATAAATTTGTACCAAAATATTGGACACATTTGACATCAGCAGCAAGACATACAGACTGTTTCTCCTCTTTCATAAGTTTGTTTATTTAGTGTGCTGTGATCTGCATCACTCTTGTTGTTTCCCTGTTGTGTTGCAGTTCTTGCAGCTGCACTGTTTTTTAGCATCTGCAGCCCACATGCCATTCCTGCGACTGAAGTGTTTGGTGCTTTTTGGTTAATGCTGCTGTTAGGAACAGTTCACTGCCAGATTGTGTCCACACACACGCCCAAAACCAGCAGCAGCAGCAGTGGGAAGAGGCGGAGGTGAGACTGCACGTATGCATTCACATGAATCTGTTAGGGTTCCTTTACAGTCTCATGAGAGGTCAGAGGTCAGTCATCTTTATTGACAGATGAAATGGGATACTTTACGACACATTATTGAGATTATTCTGTCATTAGATTTGTTGCAGTTATTTTGATAAAAGATCTATCTGTGGAAGATTGTGGCAGAAGTGTTGTTTTCCTGTTTTCATTATTTGCAGTGTTGTGTATTTATAAATAAATGCTGTTACAAACACAAGTGATCAGTCGTGTCGCTGCACATTCCCTCATGTGAAATCCACAAGCATAAATGGAAATTAAATGACTATAAATCATGGAAGTTCATGGTAAATGATTCATTTATATGTTCAAATGGGATCTTTCAAGCATTTCAGCTTTGCCTCTTTATTTTGGGAGTTCTGAAGCCAAATTTTGTAATGTTTTGGAATTTTTAAGAGCTCTGCACTTCTAATGTCTCTCGCTAAAGGAAGTTGAGGAAATCTGCTCATTTGGAGATTCATAAAGAAGCTGATGGTTCTAGCACTACCGATAACGCACAGGAGGGGGCGCCGCACAGCTCTGCCTCTGCTGGCACTCGCTGCCTTGGCTCTTTCTTCAGAGATTTCTGGCATGATATCTTTAAAGCGGGGTGTGTATTTCTGTCTCTTTTCTTTTGAATTTTTTCCAGACTGCAACATCCCTTTCGCTAAATGCATGTTTGGCATAAATGGTGGTCACAACAGTTTCTTTCTGTGTTCGTCTCTGTATTTTAATAAAGGAACTTGCCCTGCTGTGATGCTCAGATGTTACTGAGTGTACTTCTCTGGTAAAAGGGATTTTGTAGCTGTTTCTTTCGTTTGCTTCATGTTTAAAATGCTGCACTTTTTCCAAAGCGTTAACGTCTTCAAACACCAAATCAATGTGGCACACAGTCATTTATCCCCATCAGTGTCGCTGCAGATCACTAACATAACAGTTGCTTTAAATACAGCTGAGCTGAGAACAGATGTGGGTTAGGCTCTTAAGTACAAATGCTTCCCCTTTTTTCCCACCAGGTCTAAAAAGTCCAAGCTGTCCATTGATAAGTCGACAGAGACCGACAATGGGTACGTTTCTCTGGACGGACGTTTTACTAGCAAAAGCAGCGAGGAGGGTTTGCAGCTTCACCAGCCACACCGCGACCTGCTGCACGCTGAAGATCCCTGCTGGAACGTCCAGCACCCCAAAAGCCATCTAATACCGCCACCTGCTAGCAAGGTACAATTGTGTACACACAAACCTGCGTGCTGGTGTGGGCGGAGGCACTATTAAAGTCTGTTTTTGTCTTTTTTACCCGTCTGCAGGAGGCTGAAGTTGCGTGCGGCACAGAGAACGTGTCAGATGAAGCATCCAGTGAAGAAGATCCGGAGAACTACACCGCCCTCCGCAGGGGAGTGGAGTGCAAGAACAGTGACTGCACGTTGCGCAATAGAAAAATGCACCACTACAAAAAGCATTACACAACTGAGGTAAAAACATACACATCAGTGGGACAGTTAATGCGCGCACAGGCTTAAATATATCTCGTTTGTCTCAGGAGACAATCAAATCCGGAACCAGTTGCAGCTCTCGCTGTTCCTGTTCACGGACACGAGATTCTGAGAGCACACGGCACGAGTCCGAGACAGAGGACGTGCTGTGGGAAGATTTCCTGCACTGCGCTGAGTGCCGCTCATCCTGCACCAGTGAGACAGATGCTGACGGATCGGCTGTGTGTTCTTCCTCCAAGAAGGAGTTCAGAGACGATCCGTTTCATCAGGTGATGATTAGGGTTGCACGATATACCAATACCAGAAAAGTAACGCAATAGCCTGCTGTTAAGTCAGTACTATTTAATTAGTTCCAATACCTTAAGAATGACAAGAGCCCTGTTTTCTGTTTTGCGTTACATCAGGGCAAAGTGTGATTACATCTGTGCACGTCCAGCACTCTCTGTAGTCACATCACACTTTCCTCTCATACGTGCTTCAGCTTCAGTGGTGACGAAATGAGCATCATGGTGGCAAATATAAGCACTCGTGCGTCTGTTCATAGCTTCTCAACAAAGCAGATGCACAAAGCCGCAACATTTCATTTGCATAAGCACACGGACAAGCCCTTCTGTAAAACATGCTAAAAATGAAAACAACACTAACTTAGCAAAACATAGTAAAAGTGGCTGACAATATTAACCTTCATGACGCTCAGTCAAACATGTAGCTTTAAAAATATATTGTATTTCAGAACATTTTGCATTATGGTTCAATATTTTAACATTGGTTGTATGTTAAAATATTGGTATATTTTAATAATAGTTGTGTGTTAAAATACAATATACCCAAAGTTGTATGTGTTAACATTTGTTAATGCACAAAAAACTAATGTGAACAGACAATGAATAATTGTCTTGGTATAAACTAACATTAACAAAGGTTAATAAATGCTGTCAAATATATTGCTCATTGTTCATGTTCACCAATGCATTAGTGGTAATAAATTTGAACCATTTAAGTTTAAACAGTTTATGTTCCTGTTCCACCTCAGCAAACACTGTGTACACCTGCTGACTGGACTGTCAGCTGCTGTTCACCACAGGCCTGTATTTTACATTGTACTTATTCAGTTACCTATTAATAAATTACTTTCCCTTTATAGGTTGTTTCCCCAGTGCTATCGATTCAGTATTGGTATCAAAATATTTTATCCAGTATTGTACCAAAGTCATCATTTTGGTCTCGGGACAATACTGGTGATGATGAGCATCTCATCACTGACTAACATGAACCAATCAACTCTGAGCTGGTGAATCGCACAACAGTAGAATAAAAATAACATTAATTATTTTCAGTCGAAATTCATTGGTGGACTTCATTGTGATATAGAATGATGTTAGTGTTGCTGGAACTGTGTGTGTATATAAAATCAGTATTTGGTAATGCGTTTTGGCATGCTCTCCACCAGTTTTTCACATTGCTGTTGGGTGACTTTATGCCACTCCTGGTGCAAAAGTTCAGACAGTTCGGCTTTGTTTGATGCTTTTGACCATCCATCTTCCTCTTGATCACATTTCAGAAGTTTTCAATGGGGTTCAGCTCTGGAGATTGGGCAGGTCTTGACTGTTAGTTATTAGATCGTTAGTCTTGATCTGGTGATCCTCCATCCAATATTGATTGACCTGACTGTGTGGCATGGAGCATTGTCCTGCTGGAAAACCTATCCTCAGAATTGGGGAACATTGTCAGAGCAGAAGGAAGCAAGTTTTCTTCCAGGAAAACCTTGTACGTGGCTTGATTCATGTTCCCTTCACAAAGATGAATTTGCTCAGTTACAACGCCCCCAGATCATCACAGATCCTCCACCAGATTTCACAGTGGGTGAGAGACCCTGTGGCTTGTAGTCCTCTCCAGGTCTCCGTCTAACCATTAGATAACCAGGTGCTGGTCAAAGCTGGAAATTGGACTCCTGAGAGAACTTGACAGTACTCCAGTCCTTGCTTCTTTGCTTTTCATTCATGATTGATTTTCTAGCTTTGCACGACTTTAGCCCTGCTGCCATTTGCCATTCGTTTTGTAGATCATCTTATGGTGACTGACATTCGAATGAGTTGGCGGTTATCTCATTTAGTGGAGAGTCGACCTCGCCCTGTACCAGTCTGTACTTTTGTTGTCTCCAATGTCTGCAGCTTGACTTTGTTCTTATGAACTGCTGTCTTTGAAATTAAGGATGGAAGCAACCTGATGCTCACTGTATCCTTCTGCTCCCTTTTCAACTCTTTTGGCATGCTCAACAGTTATTATTTGATTCCACTTTTGAGGTTCTAGCACTGTTTTTGCCATCCAGCTGGACCTATTGCAAGAGGATAGTAATGACCACAACTGTGTTTTCTATACTTATAGAACTTATACTATTCCTCATTAAATAATATTTGGTTCAGGTGATCACTTAATCATTACTTCATTAGGCAGAATGAGATGTGCCTGTGTTGGAATTCAAGAGACACTGAAATGGAGTGGCTGCCAAAAATGTAGAGATGCTGATTTAAGAAAAATATGAAATGGTCTCTTAATTTTTTCCAGAGTTGTATGTTTGTTTAAAAACCAAAGACGTAAATTAGACTGTATTACAGAAATCCTATCAGCAGGCTCTGTTGTGAGATTTTTGTAAAAAAATATGTAAAAAAAAAAATAATAATTTGAGCAAATTTAAAAAAAAATCACTTATAATGGGAGCTATTTAGTTTAGGTTCAGTGTGAAATATAACAGCATCATTATAGTGTCTGTGGCTTTTATTAACCATAAACATTGATGTACTTGTGTTTCTTCCTCTGCTGGGGTGAAGGGTCATGCTCCATGGCTTCACAGTTTGAACCCGGGCCTTGAGCGCATCAGTGCCATCGTGTGGGAGGGAAACGAGTGTAAGAAAGCTGACATGTCTGTGCTGGAAATCAGCGGCATGATTATGAATAGAGTGAGTCAAAATCTAATGAAGTTTGGGACTCAGTATACAAAGACATTTTGTGTGATGTCATTTCCTGTGTGCTCTGCAGGTGAATCTGTACACTCCTGGGATCGGCTATCAGATATTGGGGAATCTGGTGTCTGTGGCACTGGGTTTGACTCCGTTTGCTTTCAGATTGTTCCAGCATAAAGACCCAGAGCAGTTAGCGTCCCTGTCGGCTGGCGAGCTTGTGTCTATCGCCTTTGGCTCCTCGGCTGACATTCTGGTGGTCGCCATGGTGACAGTGAGCTTTGTAGTACGAGTGTGTCTCATTTGGCTCTTCTTCTTCCTCCTCAGTGTAGCTGAGAGAACGTACAAACAGGTGAAGCAGATTTTATTTAAACATTTTATTGAGTAATAGAAACAGCATTCACAAAACAATGCACTGAATAAACATGCAGAGAAACAAATTTTCTCATTCATTAGAAGTGTTGACAATTCAAAAACAGAAATTCATTTTTAGCTTTTCCCTCAAAAACCACAGCTACGGTAAAGCACTTATAATGGAACAATTTAAAAAAACAGTAAAATACTTCAGTATTAGGTGTGTTAACATTGTGTATTAACATGAGCCTAGCATATCAGAATCACTAACGCACTAATGTGTCTATGTAACAATAAGAATGTCTGTGCAAAGTTAGCTTTATTGAAGCTTTATTTTCACTGTGGAACATTTGAAAGAGTGAGCCAGGCATTATAAAAACATGAATTCCTCTTTGCCATTGTGACAATTTCCACTGTTCTATTCTGGGAAGACTTTTCACTAAATGTTGGACAGGATGTGACATCACAGTCGCATTATTTAGATCAGACAGTGATGCAATGAGGCAGACAGTGAGGCACTCAGGCAGTGAGGGGGTTTTAATTCAGGTGTTCAGTCAGTGGGTTTCAGGTTTGGGATTTGTGTTGGTTAGTCAAGTTCTTTCACACCAGACTCAGAGCAGCTCACAGGTACTGTTGATTGAGATGAAGCTAATCCACTCAATTTGTGTCTCATTGTCTCATTATTGCCTCATCATTGGCTCTTTCAGAGACTTCTGTTTGCAAAGCTGTTTGGTCACTTGACGTCGGTGCGAAGGGCCAGAAAATCTGAAGTCCCTCATTTCCGTCTGAAGAAGGTGCAAAACATTAAGATGTGGCTCTCACTGCGCTCCTACCTGAAGGTACAACCTTCATAACTGTGATTTCTACTGGATTACACTTCTGTCTTTAAGAAAGCACAAAATTGTATGTTTTACACTATAATCCAGCACCAGTTAAGAGCTTTGTATGTTTGTGTGTGGGTGTTTGTATTTATGTTTGTGTGTCTGGCAGCGACGCGGTCCCCAGCGATCAGTGGATGTAATTGTTTCTTCTGCGTTTCTGCTCACTCTGTCTGTGGTTTTCATCTGCTGTGCTCAGGTCAGTCGCTGAATGTTTTTATGTCATAAGTATTTATGTCATGACTTAACATGTTTAACTGCAGTATTGATCACAATTGTTTGACTGCGACTGTTTCTCCTGCAGTTGCTGCATGTTCATGAGACGTTTCTGGAGTTTCATTATAACTGGGAGCTTGTGATCTGGTGCGTGTCACTGTCACTGTATTTACTGCGCTTCGTTACGCTCGGCTCTGAGACCAGCAAGAAATACAGCAACACCTCAATTCTTCTGACAGAGCAGGTACACACACACACACATACACACCCTCTCAATCCAGAATATTAACCTGAAATGTTTCTAAATTATTCAGATCAATTTGTACTTGAAAATGGAGAAGAAACCAAATAAGAAAGAAGAACTAACGCTAGTCAACAACGTCCTCAAACTGGCCACCAAATTATTAAAGGTATCTAGATGTCTCACACACTTGCAGCAGCTGTTTTCTGATTTATTGTACAGTGATAAGCTAAAACGCTGAAGTGTGTCACTGACAGATTGTGTGCGTCTTTCAGGAATTGGACAGTCCGTTTCGATTATATGGGCTCACCATGAATCCACTGCTGTACAACATCACTCAGGTGGTCATTCTGTCGGCTGTGTCTGGGGTCATCAGTGACCTGCTGGGCTTCAATCTGAAGGTCAGAGTCATTTACTGTTTGAGGATTCTGTGTAGCACTTTCATTTTTGCTAGTATGTTCATTCTATGTGTTTGTTTCATTCGCAGCTGTGGAAGATAAAATCATGATGGAGAATCTTCTGATATCAGCTTTCTGAGATGATACTGCATGTGTTTCCCTTCATCAGGGGTGTCCTGACTCTTCACCTTGTTAGGACGTTTTGGAGTGCTTATGTTTAACTTGTGCAATTCAGCTATTTATTTTACCCTTTTTTTTAAATAGGTTTTTAGCTGTTACAGTTGTTTAAAGTATTATTTTATTTGAGCTCTGGGTTTGATGTTCTCATTAGAAAGATAATCCAATTTTGTGACATTAATTTCCAGGTGCAGATACGATTTAAGATCCAATGTGTGTTGAGGACCACAATCAGGCTAGTGTGATTCCGAATTTAAGTTCTTTAAATTCTGGTCCTGTGAGTCTTGAGTAAAACTTAAAAATATACACAAAAAGCTGGAACTGAAACTATAATAACTGAACTTATTTTAAGTTTTGAACGTGTGTTTTATTCTCTGCAATAAGTGTTGAGTTTATACTTCAAATGAATGTTACACATAAGCTGGAAGGCTGATTTTGATGCTTCATTTGTTTGTGTATAATAGATGCACTCCATTGGTGTGTTTTAAAGTATGTGTGTGTTCTCAGAGATATCCAGCTGCAGTTAGGAAAGCCTCATTATGTTGCACTTTAAAGCAGAAAAATGTTACACATTTAAATGTCAGAAGAGTTGTAAAGTCTTGCTGTTTTGGGTTTTTATGTACTGCAGGACTGTCAGAGGAACTACCAAAGTTTATTAATTATTTTTTGTTGGGAGATGAATGTATTAACAAAGACTTTATAAGCTTTGGTTTGTGAAGGCGAATGACAGTTACTTTGTAATTTGTGTTATTTGTTGTTAATGCTTGATTCATATAGACACTCATCTCTGTGTTTATACAGGAAAAATGTGCTGTTACATAAAACACTATTCGAAAAAAATGTTGGAAAAATTAAGTGTTGTTTTTCAGCGAATCTGCTGTTATATTTTGAACTGATTTGTTGTTATATGAAAATGTCAGGAGTTTTCTTAATGTTCCACAGAAAGAGTGAAGCTACAGTCTGGTTAAATGTAACTCTTGCACTGTTCTCATACTCCATATTTCAAAACAATGGACAAAATAAATCACTTATGAAATAGTTTCAGTGACTACTTTGATACCCTTAGATTTAAACTTTTGTTGAGGAAAAAGAAACTGGTTAGTGAATAAGTGCTGTTGAGCAGGGCACCTAACCCCTGATTGCTCCCCAGGCACAGCAGTGCTACCCACTGCTCTGGGTTTTGTGTTCACATCTTGCAGTGTGTGTTCACTCCTCATCACTGATGGGTTAAATGCAGAGGTCACATTTAGGGTATGGGTTACCATAGCTGACAAATATGTCACTTTAAGTTTTTAAACTATATGCCTGCTGTGTGAAGAACCAATACATAAATTTAAAAGAACTAATACGTAAATTCTAGTCCATATTGAAATGTGTTGCCTTTAGGGGACGTTTGTTGTCTGAGAATGAGGAACTACCCCGAGAGTGTTGCAGATTTGACTTTAAACAATCGCATGTCAATTAAAAAGTGCAAGTAAATGCAAGATCACGGATATAGCCTACGTTCGGATTAGATTAGGGAAAATAATACTATTAATTGGCTTTCTATGATTTATAAGACCTAGGAACATGATTCCGGTCTTAAGAGTGCTATAATTTTATTTGTAATGGGTAAATCTGCTGGACAAATACAGAAACTGCTACAGATGCAAAGCGGAAGTATGTCTTATGTTTATTTTTTTCCCCACGAGTATCGATGAAATATAAAATCTGTATAAAGATCACCATCCTAATCTTATATGTCATTATTATTTATCATGTTACTGCAGTTTAATATAATGAACTTACTGGTAAGAGTATTTATCGTTTGTAGTGAAGGTTTTTGTATATTTTTAGATTAATTAGGCCAATTTCATTAATAATATTTCTTTTCTGTCACTTTATATGTGAGTGATGTAATTCTCCACCTTAGTGGAAACATTATTCTGACAATGAATGTCTGACCCCAAACCATAAAAAAAAACATATTTATAGTACAGACGTGGCATAGAGCACAGGCAAAAAGCAGCCTTAACACGGCTAAAAGCATGAATTATTATGTAATATTATCTAATATGCGTAGCTATTTCAAATTAAGTTAAATGGGTGCAACACAACGCAATACTATAATATTGACAGATGAATTATCTAGAAGGTCACGACTGATAATGATTGTTTATCAAAGCGGAAGCAGAACCGCATTTCTTTCTCGGCGGGATTGTGGCGGATTTAAACGACGCCGCCTCGTTTGGACGTGCATTTTCAGTTTTGGTTTCCGGCTGAGAGGAGCGTTTATATCGACGGTCTCTTGTGGGATTTGTGGGATTACAACGCTTTCTACGAGTGAAAGGAAAACACAATTTAAAGATAACAAATGCAGTTTTTAAATTTGGTGTATTTTAGGTGGTTCATCAGCCCTCGCCGTTTTGGCATGTTTTGAGTAAGCATTTCGCCATTTGTGAATTGGGGTTCCTTGTAGCAACTTTAAAATCTTTAGTTAGTATAGATTTTGTGCAGTCTGGGAACTAGGTAAATATAGAAGAGTTTACGTTTTGATTTCACAATATAAACAGTAAAATTTTATTAATAGTTTTCATTCAAAAGTAGTAAATGTTTATTTCTTTAGGTTTGATGGTACAATTTTGATGGTAACCCATGTCACATTTCAGAAACTTGTAGGTGTGGAAAGGTTATCATAAAACCTAATACCGTCAGTAATCACTTCATGACTGATCTTGTCATCATTTAAAACCTTCCCCATTGGTAAGTATGGTATTTGATGAGAACACCTGGCAGGCTCTATAGTGTTGGAGTCTGTGGGTTTCATCTGTAAAATGACTTAATTATTGGCCTCTCAAGCTAGACTATGTATTGATTGACTTCTTAAATGGTCTGACTCCAAGAGCTGTTTACTGTTTTGTTGTTCTGTGCCCCAACATTTGTCTAGACAATGCATATTAGGGTCAATACATTTATGTGTGCTGTGATGGGAAAATGTAGTCTGCAGTGTTTTTGTTCCATAAACCAATGTGTTTATGATTCTGGTTCAGGTTCTGATTTAATTTATCCATTTCTGATTTTCTAGGATATTCTTGTAAGTAGAATCACGGGTGCAAATTAAATGTTACGTAAGTACAATGTGTTTTTCTTTTTCAGGTGGCAGCTGGGTAGGGTTGTCTGTGCTATGAGGATTGCTGTTGACCTATATGTGCACTACCCTGGTTACTGCAAACTGCTTCTTGCAGTTAATTGTATATTGGAAGGGAACTGTAATGTTATACTAACATTTTAATTGTACTCTAACGCATTAAGGCAGTGAATATAAGTGATCTTGAGTGAATATAATGATGGGATCATGAATGGGTGCATTGTACCATATGCATTGTACTAAAAATGTGTGGTAATTGTGTTTTTCTGCTTGATTTATTTGAAGGACATAAGCTAATCAGAAACTTCAGATTAATGTTCTGTTGATCTTGGAACGTGTCTGTCTACTGCTGTGGCTCTTGTCATGAATTAATTGCTGCACCTTGTTTATCTGCTTGTATAACTTAATTCTCTTAAGGTTATTACTTCCTTTTAAACATTGCTTTACTAAAGAGTTTACATTATACCATTAGATTTGTATATATCTAATTAATGTTTCATGTCTTTTCAGGAAGCAGTTTTAGTAAACTGAAGCAATGTTTGCACACTGGAAGTGTCAGCGTATGTGTAGTCCTCACTCTGGATAAGACTTGAACATGTTCCTTCCTGATTCCATGTTAAACATCTTGCTCTATATTTTTCATTATTGTCATGATCAAACATGCAGAGGCAGAGACGTAAATCAGAGGTCGTAAATCCAGGCAGAGAATCAATATCTAAACAAACAGTCCGATCCAGGTGTCAAACAAAGGGGCTAGGCAAAAATCAGAAAACGAGAACCAAACAATAGGTAAAACACAGGAAAGCAGGTAGTAGAAGAGAATGCTTAGTAGTCAGGTGTAAAGCTGGCAATACTTCGCAACGTGGCCATGTGGCAGCAAGGTTTATATAGCTGCCAAACAGGAAGTAAGTTCAGAGTTCAAAGTTCAGAGTTCAGCAGAGGGAGCATGAGCAGTCAGTATTCCGGTGAGGGCTCCCTCTGCTGGCGTGATGTTACAGTTGTATTTGACTTGTCATGTTTTACACACTTTTGTTCTGTGTAATTTTACATTCTGTTGTATACCACTTTGAAACCTGTTGTCTATCATATTAACATACTGTACTTCTTTTTCTGAATTTTTTTTGTGTGACCTGCATATTAATTTTGTGCTGCATTGTTGTGCTGTTTTGCTGCCTCCTCTGTTTTGTCTCTTGTATTGCATGGTGCATTTTACTTGTTCTGTATTCTTGTCAGTTTTGCAGTTTGAGTTTAATATTGTGATCTTGTTGTAACGCGGAGACAGAGACGGTAGCATCCATTTGCAGTAGTTTATTAGAGTAGTTGAACAGGCAGGGTTGACAACAGCAAACAGGTATATCAGGGGCTAGGCTAATCGGCAACGATAAACAATCCAAGGTCAGGGCAGGCAGCAAACAATCAGAGAAACAATAAACAGTCCAGGTAATAACAGGTAATCAACAACAATAGAAAACGTTCAGAAATGTTAGTCAGGGCAAAACAAGACTTTGCAGTGAGCTGATCAAATGCTAGGGTTTATATACACGAGTTAATAAGGATCAGGTGTACAGGCAGTAATCAGCCCCAGGGATGTATTTTATTTATTTTTTTACTTTGCAGTTGTATTACCTCTGTTTACAGCTTTGTCTAACATGCTTGTGCTTCACGTGTTTCCCAGCCTCTGTTGTACACAATGTTAGCAGTATGTAGTATTTATGAATGATGTCGGTTATTACCGGTATTTTCATTTAAAATCTACAGGTTGTACTATACTCATTTTTGAATTTGTTTAAAATGTTAGTTCTTGTTATATTCAAGTAATTGAAATCTGAATCTTGAATTGAAACTGTCTGCATTGGTTCAATTTAAAAAAAAAAAATCATTCTGATTATTGGTTGAGTCGTTTAAGTACTGACTCGTGTTTTACATCCTGTTTACATCGTTTTGTACTTACTGATTTACTTGTTCTATGTTTGAACCTCTGATTAGTAATCAAGCTCTCTTGGTAGAGCCTGGTTTTTGCCATGGTTTGATACATTGCTTCCTAGGAGGCTGCTTGTATGAGCTTAGGTTAGGGTTGTGTTTGTTTATATTTGTCAATGGTCCAACTAAAATATAATGGTCCTACTGTAATGACTTTCTTTTGCACTATTTGTAATGTTCATTTTCATAGTGTTGCAAATTCTTTGTTCTCGTTTAGGATTCTTTTCTAAGGTCCACATTTGAAGATGGGTTGTTTAATGGTATTGTTACGGTGGAGGCTTCCAGAGGGAGCTGTCACCTGAATATTAGATCATGTCTGGACTACATTTCCCATAGGGCCACATCCCTGGGGCTGATTACTTCCTGTACACCTGATATCAATGAACTCATTGCGAAGTCTTGTTTTGCCCCGGCTAACATTTCTGAGTGGTTTCTATTGTTGATTAGATTACCTGTTATTACCTGGACTGTTTATCATTTCTCTGATTGTTTGCTGCCTGCTCTGATCTTGGATTGTTTATCATTACTGTTTAGCCTAGCCTCTGATATACCTGTTTGCTGTTGTCGACCCTGCCTGTTCAACTATTATATTAAACTACTGCAAATGGATCCTACCGTCTCTGTCTCCTCGTTACAGGAGACTCCACCACCAGAGGATCCAGCAGCGATCTCCCGATTGACCTCAGAGCTAACTACTCGGGCGTCACAACTAAATATGCATCACCAACAGCTCGTTCGGTTGACCACCCTCACCGATGAGCTCCCACAAACTTTACAGGGAATACGACAGCCAATGAGGGATTCTACACTGAGATCGCTAACAACCAGCAGTGCTCCCTCTGCTACAAACACTCCTGTAACCCCCAGATTGGCCTTTCCTGATAAGTTTGATGGCAGCGCTCGCAATGTAAGGGGTTCCTGCTGCAATGTTTGTGGAGCAACAGCTGGCATTGTATCCCACGGAGTCCAGCGTATCGCTTTCATCTGTTCGCTCTTGACCAGGGAGCGCTAGAATGGGCATCTATTTGGAAATCGGATAAGATTGAATCCTCCACCTTCGAGACGTTCTTGCAATTTTTTCGAGAGGTTTTTGATTATCCAGCCGACGGACAAACTCCGGGCGAACAGCTCCTCAACATCAGCCAAGGTAAACAAACCTCTGCTGATTTCGCTCTACGTTTTCGCACCCTTGCAGACCAGACCGATTGGACAGAGAATACTCTAAAACTGCTCTTTCGTAAGGGATTAAGATCAGATTTACAAGCTGAACTGGCATGTCGTGATGAAGGGAAAAGTTTAAGTGAATTCATTGAACTGGCTATGCAAATAGATAATCTCATTTGCTCGCGCCGAAGTGCATCAGTCATGCATCAACCAATGTTCAACCAGAAGGTGAACCCATGCAACTGGGGTATGCACGTTTGTCCCCTGAGGAATGCCAATGCCGCCTCGATTTCGACTATGCCTTTATTGTGGTCAGGCCGGTCACATGAAAATGAACTGTTCAGTTAAACCACGTGCCCAACCGCCTCTGGTGAGTGAAACTCCACTAACTAATTATCAGAAATCTAATTGTGAACTTTCAGTACAAATTACCATTTCCAGAGAGACCATTACCACCATCGCACTGATTGAGTCGGGGGGAAGCCGGTAACTTCATATCTCAAACATTTACTCAACAGCACCGTCTTAACTCAATTTCCTGTGAATCTTCCCTAACAGTGGAGGCGGTAGACGGACGACCTCTGGGTGATGGTCACGCTCTTCGATAAACCGAGCAAATTCAATTGCGTGTTGGACTATTACACTCTGAATCCATTCAATTCTATGTCATACCCTTTTGCAAATACGCAAACATTCTAGGATTGGGTTAGGGTTAGGGTTAGGTTCAAAAGCTCATTCAAAATGGCTTTTGAATATCATTGCTTATATGTGGGTTTGTCTTCTGGGGTCTTCCTTGGGGCTAAGCCCCCTATCATTTCCAACCCTAGCACTACTCTTGGCCTTTACGTTCATGTTCTTTTGTAATGTTTTGTGTTCTAAATCACGTCAAGCTTTTAATGCCTTTATTTTTCACATTGCATTTTTTTTTATTTGACTTTCAACAGCAGTTGTTAAATCCGTTACAGCTTTGCCAAACGTCCTTGTCTACATGTTTCTCAGCATACTTTGTACATGGTGTTAACAGTGTGTAGTACTTTAATGTCGCTAATTACCAGCATGTTTATTTTATGTATTTTATGTTTTCAATTGTAACAGCATTGTTCCATTAAACTTGCCCGGTAACCATAATGAATCAAAGTACTGACTCGTTTCACATCCTGTTTGTTTCATTTATTGGTTTACTTGGTGACTGATCAGAAGTTCAGACAGAACAAGTACTCTTGGTTGAGCCTGGTTTTTGCCTTATTTTTGATACAGTGTTAGCTAATGTAAACATCCTCCTAGTAAAGATTAGGGTTGTGTAAACGGGTTTATTTTTAATATTGATCCAACTATAATTGTAATGACTTCACTATTATGCTCTTCATTTAAATAGCTGTTGTATGTTATTGCAAATTCTTTGTATATTTCTTAATGATTTAAGGAATATTTCCATGTAAACAAAGGCATATGTGGATTGTTACCTGCCATTTTGTTCATACACTTATTATAATTTTAGTTTAACATGTTGGACAATACCAACAAAAATGTTTTTGTTTTAAAAATTGCTTTGCAACAATGGCAAAATGCTGAAAGTGCCATATGAATAAAATTTAGTTGAATTGGTCATCCTGATTTTTGTAAAATAATTTTTTGTGTTATTTTACTGTTTTGCATTTGTTTTAGTCCTGTTAAGCTATGCCTTTTGCAGTTACAATTGTACTGTAGTGTTGCATTTGTATGACGTCTTGCGTTCTATATTGTGCATGACAAACTTTCAGTTTTTCATGTTGCAATTTTCCTCACACTTATTTTTGACATGCTTTTGTATTCTAAATCCCTGTTGCAGTTTTGTGTAACTATTGTGCTTTACATTGTGTCAGTGGTGGTAGTTATAGGTAATAACAGTTCAGCTATAAGTATTATTGTCTAAGTGTTATTGTCCTATAATCATTGACATTTTTTACAGTTTTAACAACAGGGAGAATGTAGACATGATATTAACAATGTAATTGTGTGGCGTCTTAAATTGCCTTGTATTCTTTTGAAACTGTATGCATTTTTTTTTTAAAGTATTTGATTATTGGGCGATTCTTTCCAGTATTGACTTGTTAAATGGCCTGTGTTCATGTTTTGTGGTAGTGGTTAATTTGTTCTTCTGACCAGCAACTCAGTCCTCCTTGTTAGGTTAGATTATAGCCATGTTTTTGTTTAGTGTATTGTTTACCAGGAGGTAGTTTACTTAAGGTTAAGGTTGTGTAAATGTTCAGTTTTAATATAATAGTTAG